>CAKNWT010284844.1:0-13988 GCA_932066315.1 Andricus coriarius | reverse complement strand
TTTAATATTATTTTTCTTTGAAATTACGAAAAATTTTGTAACAACTCTCACATTTGCACGAATTTTTCTATAATTATTTTTTATCCTACATATAAAAAGAAATAAAGAAAGCTTGAATGTTATTAAGAAATTTTATTTCACATTAACAGTTTTAAAAGAATATTATAATAATTAATAGAAAAGGGTACTGAATAATTCAGTACCCTTGCATAAACAAAAAACCCAATGAATTTTTGATTTTTTATGTCTGTAAAATACGACAATTACACAACGTTCACTATTAAATTAACACTAAATTAACATTAAACCTTAAATCATTTAAAATAACAAAATACCTTTTCATACTTCAAATTTTATAGACAAATAAAGACATAATTTAAATTTATTTTTCATTTACTCGACACTAAAACTTAAAATATTTTGTTTTAATTATTTAGGAAACTTTTTAAAATACATTTATGCATGAGTATGTACACACAATTTACATTAAATTTGTATATTTATTATATTACAATTTGAAGAGAAAAAAACAGTATTTTTATTTGAGAGCATAACCTACAAGATACGAAGTACTAACCTTAGTGTTTAGGAATAAAATTAACGGGATTTTTATTAAAAATAACTCAATATACTACTAACTATTATTTTTAAATTATTGCTTAATAAATGTGACACATTTTCAATGTAATTTGTCAATTTATAAATTGTCAGTTTTAAATTCCCCTTGAAACTCGCGCGAAACTGTCAAAAGTGTCGTCTGTTATTCTCAGCTTTTTGGCACTTTTATTATTTAGAGAATAACTGGAACATTCAGAACCTAAAGACTTTTTCTAAAAGTTTAGTACAGGGTATGTCCTAACAACTAAACCAGTTTTCTCTGTAAAAAAAACCTTTCCTGATGGAGATATTTGGGTCTGACCGCGTTTTACCAACATTTACCGTCATGACCGGTCAGGATTTGGTCATGACTGTGAAATACCGAGCAGCGCCCATCACTAAATATATAAGAAAGGAGTCCTTTATATTATGCAGTATAATTATATTTATATATAATTATATTTATATATAATTATATTTATATATAAATTGTTCACTATAAAACAGAGCAGTAGGATTTAGTTCCTTTTTTCCTAACTTACATTAATCAAATCCAATTCTTGAGTATAAATTGTTGACCAGTTAGGGGAGACCGCCAACTGGAAATGATAGTTTCGGTTCATAATGCTTGTAATGAATTTATTTTCCAAAGAAGTAATATGCGCTTTCTCGCGGTTTAAAAAAAATCGACTTTCCGGTATTCTCCACAGGCCATATGCTCGTGCCATACTTCTGGTTAATACTTCTGACTTTTTGGTAATTGTATGCACAATGAAAGTGTAAAAGTAGAGCGTAAATAAATTGTACACAACTGAATTTTATTTTTAATACTGTGTTTTATTTGTGATTATTTGCATAAAAAAACTTGAAAAAAGTAGATCATATTAAATTAATAAATTAATAAATTAAATTAATAACATTTATAGCAAATAAATTTGTTGCGAAAAACATGATAAACTTAAAAAAGTCATTTTTACCATGAAAACTGGCATTAAAAAATTATTATACGAAGAATTTTTGAAGATTATTAAAGGAAATTATATTTACAAATCTTTTTATAATTAAACAAAAATGTATGCAGCGAGAATTGAACACACAGCCATTAGTTTCTCGCCAAACTGTGTATGGCGTGTAGCAAATATTTGAAATTAGATTTTCTGGAAAATAACGAAAAGGCAAAACTGCATTGGCAAATTAATATTCAGAAAATGAGCTTGAATAGAAAAAATTGTGAATCGAAATCAAAATCCACCATTGGCGGTATCCCATGTATGAAACAAAGCGGTAGGATATTAGAAAAGAAATATATTCGGTTTTCAGAAAGATAATCACTCTTCAATCTGTTACAAAATGAAAAAAAGAACTGTGCACTCAAAAAGATTTACTAACCTCTATTTTGACAACACATCCGCTCCTATAACTATCCATCTTTACATATAGACTGTGAGACGGTCAGTCTTAACCTTAATAGTTTTTGAAAATAAAATGAAATATTCTAGATAATAGGGAAAAATGTGAATTTTATACGCTCCCTGACTCAACGGTGAATTTTGAACGCGAATATGAACTCGCGCGTAAAGTTGATTTCGCGAATTTTTAACGATCAATGATTCCACGTATTCCGCGCATGCTAATAGGAAATTGTGGGGATAACGTGGGTCCTCGCGGGTCCCGAAGCCAGTCGAAAAGCTTGGAGAGTGCTATTAAATTTGGGATCTCAGAGGGTGAGCTGCGTTTGAAGCTCTCTCTCAGTTCAGAGAACGTCAAGCCAGAAGTTATCTTCAGAAAGCGCGTTGACCACTAAAGAATGAAAAGCTATATTCATTTTAAGAAACTTTTTGGTGCTTGATATATTTAAAAACGATTTTTTTTAATTCGATGTTATCGAACAATAAGTAATATAGGTAATTCAAAGAAAATTGACAGTTTCGTGACATCTTTGCACTTCTCTTATGAAGACCTCGCTGTGTGAGTCAAAAGAAAATTTATCTCGTTACAGCTTTGCACTCTACGTTGTGGAGACCTGGCTGAGCGGAATCTTTGCCTTTTTTCACCGAAATTAGAGTGATCCCAAACTTCCTCTCAAAAATGAAAGATTAATTTATTTAAACCCTCAAAATGAATCGAAAAAATGAAGTTCTCTATCTCGAATCTTTTGCAACAATTGATTATGGATCTTCGGACAATTATATATCAAGTGAATTTCTTATGGCAAATTACTTCTTATTCAAAGGCCTCCGTATCCTTCAAAGTAAATTTCTGTTATCGGTTGTTCAAGAGGAACCGATTCTAATTCCAAGGGTTTTTATTATTAGTAAATTATAATAATAGAATTGTAAGGGCTATTTTCAATATCCTTCCAGAATTTGAATCGACTTCAATAATCGTTTACGATCTGTTGATTAAGACACAGTAAATAGCAAATTGAACTAATTTTCAATAATTAACTGCATTATTGAAACTGGTCTAAATGCGACCTACCTATTAAATAAATTTGGACTATGAATTATAAGAAATCCGTAGAATTATATAAGAGCACAAGGATCAATTTGCTAAAAGGTTAATACGAGAAAAGAGAAATGTTACAACTGGTACTCCTGGTGGGACACTCAAGGCAATAATAGTAGAATGATTGGACAAATAATCACTATCTGTCTGTTAGATTCGGTGTCAGCAAAACAAACACGAATGGGAGATTAGTATGTTATTGTATGTAAGCAAAAGGAAGAATATCGCTCAGTACTGTCAATCAATTATTTGACTTAAAGAATTTATTGAGTTATAACTCTGAATCTTAAGCCTCGCATTTAAAAATTTAATTAGATAATTCCTAATAATACATTAAAATGCGCCTACATTAAAAATTCAAAAATAAACTAAAACTAATAAAGAAAAAAGGATCGGTTGAAGATTTAAAATAATTGATTATTACGTTAGTATATAAAAGAAACATTCATAATGTCGGATGACGGAAATTATAAGAAAAAGAATCCTAAGGCGGCTGATCGGAAAATAAAACTTTCTCAATCAATGTTTGATAACATGAACAAAGATGTTACTTTTGAATAATAAGGAAAATCTCAGTGAGCCTCCTTACACCGCACGCTATTCGCAGGCTTAAACTACTTAAGTGGGGCAGAGTGGGGATAAGCGTAACTTAGACGTAACCTTGGCGCATGAGTGGGAGAGAAACTGGACGCTTGCTCTCTACTCCCTCCCAGCTCCAGAGGTAGGCCTCAGCCACGCTTATTTCCACTTAGGCAGTTTAAGCCCGCAACTAGAGTACCGTGTAAGGAGGCTCGTGATACTTTACCCTAGAGTAACGAAAATGTAAAAATGGAGGCAATTAGCTCTGAA
The DNA here is from genome assembly GCA_932066315.1 of Andricus coriarius. Taxonomy (NCBI): domain Eukaryota; kingdom Metazoa; phylum Arthropoda; class Insecta; order Hymenoptera; family Cynipidae; genus Andricus; species Andricus coriarius. Next base: position 10,034 of record CAKNWT010284844.1, on the reverse strand, counting down.
CTCCCCACCAGAAGTGGAGAGGATCCAAATATGATCGAGAATCGGACGATTATGATTCCCATATGGAGAAATTAGATAAAATGATTGTGAGTATGGATCGATTGAAAAAGAACATGGATACAACTATAAAGATACAAAATAGTCTAATTCGCGTAGTAAAAAAAGATAAGGTTAAAAGAAAAGAATTTATCGTTAAGACCGAAAAAAGAATATCGTCCTTCATAAAGTCGACGGCCGAAAAAATTGATAATAAGATGCTCGTGCGGAAACTAAATTGCGAACAACAGGGTACACTGTTAAAAGAACAAATCATGGGTATTGAAGAGAATATGTACACTCTCAAGAATAAAACGGAAGAAGTAATGTCAGAACAAGCACAATTAATAGTTGAAAGCATGCAAAATCGCAAACGTTTTTAAGATACAGAGGAAAATCAGCAGGTTCTTGAAAGGAGAATTGATCGAGGTGCGGGAGGAACAAGGATACTAACTCATTGGATAAGAAACTACACAATACCTAAGTTTTCTGGATCGGGCCGAGAAAGACCGATGACGTTTTTGAGCGACTTCGAAAAATATCTCACAGCTGTAGATGTGAGAAAAAATGATTTCAATTTCGTAGTCCATTCATGGTGGAATTTGGTAGCCACCCCATACGAAGATGAATTCACCTTCAGGGAAAAATTTATTTCAAAATTGAGGCGCCGCACAGTGGGGCCAAACCGAAAAACCCCGGACGAAAGTCCAAAAAATAAAAGTTTTGAATGGGGATTTTTTTACTTAGGATCGGCTACAGTAGTCCCTAGTGAAATCGAATTCACTCATAATAGGCCCCCAACTCGACTTGAGCAGTGCTGAGGTTAGTTGAAATGTAGCGTTCGTGCGAGCAGTGAGAAGTACGTTCAGAAGAGAGAAAAGGAGATGTGGGTGTTTTAAAAGCCTGAATTGTTGAAATTATGAATTCCATTCATATAAAATGAAATCAACTCCTAGAAGTAAGTAAAATATTATAACCATTTATAAAATAGTATTGTATCAAGCAAAAAATTATGAGATGAAGAATAGCGCATGTGATTTTCAGTCTAACCTATACAAAAATTGGTCGTTTTAAAGTAAAATAGTAAAATGTTCCGCTTTGTTCCGTCTTCAAAACGATTAGAGGTTGTAGATTAACGTATTGCGAATGAAATATTTCAATTTTAGCTGCCCATATCTGCCCGCCTAATTTTAATCGAATTTTTTGTGAAAAAATATATGCGTAGCGTGAATAACGTTCTCGCTCTCTAAAGAGTAAACAGTAGGACGGATTGAAAATTATCAAAAATGTCGAATCGTTTGAGCTGAGAGAAAAAAAATGTGTGGGTTGACATCCGAAAAAAGTGAGAACAAAATTTTTTGAAATCGGTTAATATCTTCTGTTCTCTTTTTTGATTTGAAAATTAAAATTTTTGATAATTTCCAAAAATTTCCCTATTGCTTAGAAAATTATGACAAATTTTTTCTATGTACAGTTTTCGCTAGTGAATAATATTAAAAAATTATAAATTGAAGAAAAATTTTTTTCTTCAATTTATAATTTTTTGAAAATGGCCAAAATACATGTTCTTTTGGATTCAGTCCTATGCATGCATTTTGAAAAAAGTTGAATGTGTCGAATCCGAAATTTCTTCAGCTGAATCGAAAAAACATGCTATTGTATTATTTTTTCGAACAGAATTTTTTTAGTGATATTTCAAGCTGAAGAAATTTCAGGTTTGACATATTCAACTTTTTTTTAAATGTGTGCATAAGACTCAATCCAAAAGAACATGTTTTTTGGCCATTTAAAAAAAGTCTAAATTAAGCTAAAAATTTTATTTTAAATTATAATTTTTTATTATTATTCACTAGCAAAAACTGTACATAGAAAAAATTTGACATAATTTTCTCAGCAATAGGGAAATTTTTGGAAGTTATCAAAAATTTGAATATTGAAATCAAAAAAGAGAACAGAAGATATCACCGATTTCAATTTTTTTTTTTACTTTTTTCGGATGTCAACCCACAAATTTTGTTCGCTCAGCTCAAACGATTCGACTAATTTGATCATTTTCACTCCGCCCTAGTAAACAGTCCGTACGACAGCGCACGCAACAGAAGCGGAGCCTGATTCAAACTCTCGTTATTCCTGCGCACATTTTCGACTATTATAGAGCATACTAGTCGATCAAAAATGTATAAACTCTATTTTTTTCAGTACTCAATATTTTTTGGAAAAATTGACTGTAATTATATCCAGCTTCAAGAGGGAGGCCATTTGCATTCAATTCAAACATTAAAATTCTGAATGAAACGCACTTAATAATTAATTTTAATTAAAAATCTTAAATAATTATATAATAATACTCTTATTATTATCATTAAAATTGTCTTTTAGATTCAATAAAACCACCATATATCAATCTTGAGCAGCATCTATGTACATTTTAAAAATCGTGTCCGCCAAATTGGATCCGCCATATTGAATTTTGCAAATCTGAGTTCAGATTCGTGATCAGAGACCCCGCAAACCCCCATATACTAATCTCGGGCAGAATGTACATACATTTTACAAATCGTGTCTACCAGAATGGATCCGCCATGTTGAATTTTTCAAAAATGAGCTCAGATTCGTGATCAGCGACCCCGAAAACCCCGAGTCGTCAATTTAAAGACGATTTCTTGACTTTTTGGACTTTCGTCCGGGTTTTTTCGGTTTGGCCCCACTGTGCGCCGGATGCAAAAAGGAGATATAGAATTATTTTGCTGGAGTGGGGTGGCTCCTGAGCACTTGAAAATAAGTATTGAATTTTACTTTTTGAAATATATATCATAAGTGAAAATTTAATTTCGCATCTTTTTTTCTTCATAAAAAAAGTTGTAGCTTTTTTATTTTTTGAATTATTTACGAAAAACTGTTTTTTTCTTTGATCAAAATATTTGGATTTTTTTCACTTCAACTCGCCACAAAATGGGAGGTTTTTGATACTTTGTAATAAAACTAATCAGAAGTAGGCATTGTGATGTTCTGCGATTGATGACGTTAGAAAAAGTTCAAAATGTTTATTTAAAAAATTGTTAATAATTTTTTTCCAAGACGGTGCCTAATTCGTGCACAAACAACTTCTAGCGTTTCAGGAGTCGAGCGAATTTTGAGCTAGCGAAAACTGTCAGCGAGAAAGTTGTTCAGATAGGTTGAAGGAAGTTTTTTTGGAAAGTTTTACCTCAATTGGAATAGTAGTTAACAAACTGTTGATGTTTTAATTTGCGGCGAAATGGAATTTACTCCGCGTAGACTACAGCCCGGCCGGTAAACTGTTACCCCAGCGTTAGGTGGAACTGTATCTGACAGTCCGTCGAGATTTTGTAATTAGAATGCGAAGAATGATAAAAATATTTCAATCGTGCCACTTCTAGGAACATGAACTTCGTAAAAGTCTTAAAAATAAAGAATCTCTACAAATTTTTTTGTTTCATTCGGCTTGTTCTCCGTCTGACCTCTATTTGTAAATATACTTATATAGGCTTGTGGGTTGTTTCTTTACCAAAAAGAAAATATATCAGTTTAGTTTAGTCTCTTTCGATTAGCAAAGCAGATCGCTGAAATATTACGTGATATATCAAAGTTGTTCGACTAAATTATTCTAATAGCTATACAAAGTTCTATTATATAAATATAGTGAAGTTTTCCAATTAAAAAATGGAAAATAATTTGAAACCTAAGAACGGTAGAAAACGAACAAAGCATGAAAGTTTGTGGGAAAGAAATGTTCTAAAATGTAGCATAAATGCGGTATGTAATAATAAATTAATCAATTCTTGCTTAAAATACTTCAAAAATGTCTTGAAAAAATTTTTTAATATATTTTTAATTACCGGAATAATGTTAATGATGAAATTATTAAATAGATACATTATTATTCTGTAGAGGAAAAATATGAATCATAGATAAAAATATTTATTGGATAAATATTCTATTTTTGGTCCAACTATTTTTGAAAGCGCTTCTTTCAAAATTGAAAAAATAAAACGAAACAGTGCGAGTTTGTTAAATATGTTTAGAAATTCAACTTTTAAATTGAAATATTGTATTATTTCTTGGAAAAATCTATCGCAAGTAAAATATATTAAAAATACGTGAAAAGTAGATTCTTGCGCGCAGAGCGTGGACCTAACGCTCGGGTAGCAGTTTACCGGCCGGGCTGTAGTCCACGCGGAGTAAATTCCATCGCGCCGCAAATTAAAACATCAACAGTTTGTTAGCTACTATTCCAATTGAGCTGAAACTTTCCAGAAAACTTCCTTGAACCATTCTGAACAACTTTCTCACTGACAGTTTTTGCTAGCTCAAAATTCGCTCAACTCCCGAAACGCTAGAAGTTGTTTGTGCACGAATTAGGCACCGTCTTGGAAAAAAATGATTAACAATTTTTTAAATCAACATTTTCAACTTTTTCTAACGTCATCGGTCGCAGAACATGACAGTGCATATTTCTGATGAGTTTTATTACAAAATATCAAAAACCTCCCTTTTTGTGGCGAGTTGAAGTGAAAAAAATTAAAATATTTTTATCAATGAAAAAAACAGTTTTTCGTAAATAATTCGCAAAATAAAAAAGTGACAACTTTTTTTACAAGGAGAAAAAGATGCGAAATTAAATTTTCATCTAGGATATATATTTCAAAAATTAAAATTCGATACTTTATTTTCAAGTGCTCAGGGGCCTCCCCACTCCAGCAAAATAATTCTATATCTCCTTTTTGCATCCGGCGCCTCAATTTATGAACGATAATACTCGCTTCAAAATTAGAACCAGGCATTTCTCAGAAGAAACCAGGACCTCTTTTCTGATAAGAGACATTAAAACCTTTGACAAATTCATTGATCTTTTGGAAACTTTTGATCAAGCTGGATCAATAAATAGTTTAGGAGGCTATGATCCACAAAAAACAGCGTTTGCTAACAAGATGATTATGGCAGATTTAGTGGCGACTACAGAAATCCTGGTAACCATTGAGGTGGTGCAAATAATTTTCAAACCACATATAAAAATAGGAGGGGGTCACAGAATTATAAAAATGAATATTTCGAGAATGCCAATTTTAATTTAAATGGCTCACCTCGATACAAGTATAATGATCAATTCGGAAGATATGATAACCCTCGTTATCAAAATAAAGGTAATCTTGGTCGGGGTTATAATGATTATTCATCTCAAAATTATTGAAATAATAGAGAATTTGGCCCGTATAGCGCGAATCAAAAATCATATGGTCAAATCCAAACCAACCACATCTAAATTTTGGAAACACATCAAGTCGCGGATTCCCTTACCAGGATTATAATTATGGGAATAGGTCTTCTAATAATTACCAAACTCCAGATCGTAATCATCAGCAAAATAGCTATCAAAACAATCAAGAACATCGCGATACAAATAATAGAAATCCTCAGCAAAATTATTCAAATGGACGCGTGGAAGACAAGATTTATAAATGAAACCCCAACTATTCAAATTACGGAAATTCACCCAGAGAGTCAAAGGAACAATTCCAAAATACAAATAGCGGCACTGAGGTAAATGTCCCAGTAATCGTGACGGTCCCAGTAATCGTGAAACTTGGTTATAGTTTGAATATATTGTTAAAAAAATGTGTTAAAAGTAACATTTAATGATAAAACACACTTATTTTTAGCATTTTATAATAGCAAATAGAAATTATATTCATTGAAATTAATTAATATTGAAGAAAATTGGCATCAGGATTACTGCACGGAAAAAAAAATGCTGGAAATTTTCATTGACCGAGTCTTTGACTTTAGGATAGGTCTAAAAGCACTTGAAAAATTGAAAATATCGTATTGGAAAATCATGCAAATAGTGCTTCAATAAATATAAGGCTTCTTAGGTTGCGTCCAGCATGGTCAGTGAAGCACCACTAGACTCCATCTACAAAATATCACAGACAAATTCGTAAGCCGTTCAACACTCCAATATTAAATTCTCGAAGATAGTCAAGGAAGGGTTCATAGACTGTCAAGCTAGCCGTTCATGCTAATAAAAAAAATAAAAAATTCTTTTTTTTATAATATTATTATCTTTAACTTATTTATTTATTTAAACATAATATAACAAACACATTTACTACTTATATTAATCGCACGCTTTTTACGCTCTGAAAAATCGGACGCACGCTGCGGGGATTGAACTACCTATCCTCTAGACTAAAGAAACTCGTTCCTAACCGTTCAAGCCACTCGGCTAATCATTCGGGTTGAAAAGACGTTAAAAAATCTTGGCGTTATGCTACAGCTGAAAATTGCATGGCCGCGTAAAAATAATCTGGGCGAGGGCTGCGAATTAGACAACTTGCTGCCAGACTGACTTTGCATAACAAATTAATTACATTGTTTAAACAATTTTTGCTTAAATAATTGGAAAATATAATTTTTTACGAAAAATTATGTTTTGACCAAGGGATGACTTTAAGGTATTTTGTTAAGAATTCGTCTTTTTTGTGAAAAATTAATATTCTTGGTTGAAAATTCAATTATTTGGTTGAAAGTTGAACTACTTTGTTAAAAATTGATTTTTTGGTTGAAATCGACTTGAAATCTTATGCATTTCATATTGAATTTAATATAGTACCTAACAGGGATTTGAAAATTCCACTTTGTTTAAAAAATTAACTATTTTGTGCCGTTTTTTTTTTCGTAACAAAATTAATCTTTTCAGCTGAAATTGCAACTAATTCGTCTTTGGTAGAAAATTTATCTTTTGGAGTTGAAAATTAAACTACTTGGTTGAAAATTGAACTACTTTGGTAAAAATTCATTTCTTTAATCAAGATTCTTGATTCAAGTTGGCAATGGTTCGGTTGAAAATTGAACCATTTTGTTGAAAATTTATTTTTTTGGCAAAAGATTTTTTTTATTTTTATTTTTCAAGTACAAATTTAACTGCTTCATTTTTGTTGAAAATTTGTCTTTCTTAGTCGAAAAATTAAAGCATTTTGTTGAATTCACGTTTATTTTGTAGAAAATTAAGATTCTTCCTTAAAAATTGATCTTCTTGATTGAAAACTGAACTATTTTGTTGGAAATTTAATTATTTGGTTGGAAATGTATATATTTTGTTAAAAATTCGTCTTTTCGTGAAAAATTAATATTCTTGGTTGAAAATTCATATTTAAAAAAAAAATCCAATTATTTGCTTAGAAAATAATCTAGGTTGTGAATTATTTAACAATTTTGTAAAAACCTGACCAAAACTGCGTTGGCACTAATTTTTTTTTAAACTCGACTTGAGAATTATTTTTTAACAAAGAAAAAGAGAATTTTCAACAAAATAGTTAAATTTTCAACGAAACTGATGAATTTTTGATGAAAAAAAATTCTAAACAAAAACTGTAATAATTGAAATTTCCTCACCATTTTTTTAAATTTTCAATAAAAAACTGTTAAATTAAACCAAAAAATACGTATTTCAGGCAGAAGAGTTGAATTTCCAACCAAGAAAGATTTTTTCAATTATTATTATTAGTTGAGTTGAGACCGTAACAGCCCCTGACGCTTCGGTAATCCCGTTGCGTCCCCTTGTGACCCCTAAGCGTGACCCCAAAGCCCTCTCCATAAAGAGAGGACCGCAGCCACGCTGTTGGCTGATATCTCCGACTCACTCATGCAGTAACTGCCAGTAAGTATTAGACGTTTCCCCGCAATCGCAGGGCAGTGACAAAGGATGTGAGTAGCTGTCTCATCCTCGTTTCCGCACAGACGACAGAGAGGACTTTCCGCAAGCCCTATCTTATGTCTGTGATATCTGAGATTCCCATGTCCTATAAACATTTCTGTTAGGACTTTGATCTCTTTTCTCCCGAGCTTGAGTATTTTCCTTGCTCGGTTAAAATTAAGCTTTGAGCCCAAGAGTGTTTTAGCCTGTCTGCAACCAGTGACCAAATCCCACTCATTCTGATGTTCCTCAATCAGCCAACTGTTAATTTCTTCAGTGACTGACCTACTGGAAATACCTACAACTGGCTCGGGTCCAGTAAAGCTTCTTCTTGCTGCTAGTTTGGCTAGCCTTTCCGATATCTCATTGCCCTTGATACCGCTGTGTCCAGGGATCCATAGCAGAGTAACTCGGTTTTCCGTCGCTAGCATATTTAGTGCCTCAAAGCACTCCCATACTAATAGCGACGTGGTCGTTGTTCCATTCAAGGCCAATATAGCAGCCCTGCTATCTGAGCAGGTACGGATGTTTCTTTTGTTGTCATACTCCTTTGCCTTGTAGGCGCACTGGAGTATGGCCATAATCTCAGATTGTATAACTGTGGCGTGGGACCCCAACTCGATTGTGAAGCCCATTCCATTCCTTCTACGGTATACACCGGCTCCTGCATTCTCCTTCTTCCTGGAGCCATCTGTGAACCAGTTGTCTCCATCACTGGGCAGGTGTGCGTCGCCGTTAACCCATTCCTCCTTCGTGGATAGGCTAACTCGATAATTCTTGTCCAAGAGGTAGCGAGTGACCATTTTGTCCCTGGCCATGTTCAGTGTCGGCCTCGCGATGTCGACTGGGATCTTCACTGCTGTCGAGATCCTTCTGTCATTTACCAAGTATAGTCTCCAGGCCGCCTTGGCAGCCACGGCCTTGATGGTGAGATGAAGGGGCTCCAACCCTGTTAGTGCCCCCAGTGCCATCGTAGGTGACGACTTCGAGGCACCAGTGATGCCTCTCAAAATCAGTCCCCTGATCCTTTCCAGTCGAGACTTCACAGTGGACAGCTCGACCCTTCTCCACCAGACCACCGCCGCATAGGTTAGCGTGGGTCGCAAGATCGCTGTGTAGATCCACATGAGTGTCTCTGGCTTCAAGCCGCAGCTTTTCCCTATGGCTCTCCTGTAGAGCCATAGAGTTGCTACTAGCTTCTTGCACTTGTTTTCCAGGTGCTCATTCCATAACAGCTTCTTATCCAGAATTACTCCTAGGTATTTAGCTCGTTCTTTGATTTCTAGTTGTTGTCCTCAAAGTTTCAGTGTACTCGTGATTCCCCACTTATACCTTCTGGTGAAAACAACCGCGTCTGTCTTACTCGGATTGACCGGTAGTCCAGTTTTCTTACACCATGAATCCACTATCATCAGTGCTTGCTGCATTACTCCGAAGAGCGGATCCAGGTGCTGGCCACGCGCGATAACTAGTATATCGTACGCATAGCCTATGACGTGGTGACCCTGACTCGAGAGTAGATGAAGCAGTTCATTCACTACTAGGCACCACAGCAAGGGCGATAAAACTCCTCTCTGCGGGCATCCCGAGTCTATGGTTCCACATAAAGTGGTATCACCCTTAGTCGTAGTTAGATTCCTGTTGGCCAACATATGGCACATCCATTCCAAAACTACAGTAGGCACACCATGTGTGATAATGGTCGCCCTAATCACCTCTCCAGAGGTGTTGTTAAAGGCTCCTTCGATGTCCATAAAGGTTCCAATCGTGAGGCCTTTCTCTTTCAGTTGTCCTTCAATTAGGTTTACTGCTCCGCTTAGGGCCGTCTCCGTCGAGTGTCCAGCCCTATAGGCGTGTTGCTCTTTATGAAGTGGCCTCCTTGACAAGACCTTGTCGCGGATATATCTATCCACAAGTCTTTCCACTGTTTTTAGTAGGAAAGATTTTAGGCTGATGGGACGGAAATCCATGCCGCCGGGACGTGTCCCAGCGTAGGACTGGATAGATGCCATCTGTGCCAGGAGACTTGTAAGGGCCGAAGGACTTCAGGGCCCACCTGACCCTGGCAGGGGTGACAATCTGGTTGGCAAGCCGCCGTTTCGGGCCCAGTTGGGCCGCAGGCGACTTTGGTTGCCTCAGAGGTGCCGTCCCCACTTCTTCAAACCTTGAAAAGCCCGGGAAGTGTTCCTTGATCAGGTGAGCCAAGGTGTCCCCGTCCGACTCCGAGTAACCCCCATCGGGCAATTTAAGAGTGCCGAGAATAGCATCCGGATTTCGAGAAAGC
>CAKNWT010284837.1:0-19030 GCA_932066315.1 Andricus coriarius | reverse complement strand
GGGCCAATATTGTGCCGTATTTTCACCTTTGGCAATTCGCACTTGGGCTACAACATATTTCATTTTCATCAAAATCGAATGCGAACAATTCATGAGGGTACCTTCTAAATCCTAAGGTGTCAAATTTTGATCTAGAAGTGGAGCAAAAGTATTGCACAATTATAATCTTTGCCAATTTCTTTACAGAATCAAGATGCAGAGTTCTTCATTTCAAGACTCTCTAAACGGCATTTATTTTGAACCCCATTGATTGCTAAAAAAATTCCTTAGACGGAAAAAAGTTGATTGTCTTACAACGTTTTTTCTTTGATTTATGAAAACAGATTAGGTTTGAAAGCAGCATGGAACCAAAAATATCTCCTTCATAACGAATGTGGAAAAGTGACATTCGGAAGATGTGCGAAATTATTTTTTTATTACGGCCATTTCTTTGCGGGGGCAATATAAATTGCTGCACTATTGAGATAGTTTTCAAAATTATTTATTTCATTATTTAAGAAAACGGAACATGCATACCCTAAAATGTGAAGCTGTCTCAAATAAGAATGCAATTTTTTATTTTAGTTATGCTTTGTTAATGCATAAAATAATCTGCTGGTAGTAATAGACAAATAATTTTTTTTTCTCGTACAAATTTCAGATACATTCTTCGTAGAAAAATTATTCTAATATTAAAATTTTCTGAATAGCTTTCATTTCATAGCCATCTTGTGACTATAAAATGCAGTGAACTCCTCTGTGTTCATATATACTCTCGAGCTTATTATCTGACTTGGATTTTTTATAAACAGTTTAGATATAATAATTTTTAAAATAGTAAATTTTAAGCTCCGCTCTATTTAAAATCAATCGTAGGTCCAATTTTTTCAAATTTTCATCTTGTTAGATGATGGTTCTATAAAAACGTGCTATGAAAACGTCCAATTTATTTACTGTACTGTAATCAAACTTGAGAGAATCCGATTTTAAAATACTTGAATTATTATTATATATTATATCCTTTAGGACTGAGACCACAATAGAACTCTTTTTGAGGGTTCCTTTTTGGTTCGTTGATATCCGATAGATGGAGACATAAAAAAATGATCTATAGTCAATAATGTTTTATCCATAACCTAAAAGACTATCCAATCTCATATACTCATGTCCTTTCTAGAATTATTATACTTGGTGTTCCTTTTCAGTGAGAAAGGTTCCTTTTTTTTGCAGTTCCCTCGGATCCGAAAATCGGTTTTACTAGAAACCCCAATTTTTTCTGTGTTTTCTGTTTGCATGTAATAGTTGCAAATTCAAAATTAATAATAATTATTATTAATATTAATTTTTTAAATGACAATTTGATAATAATACAGTCTTTAAGAAAACGGCATAGAAAGAAAATCTAAATCATCGATAAGGCTTAATTTAAAGGCTTTCAATGTAGGGAGTGCAGAATAGTATCCTGAAATCTAGAATTTTTTTTTAAACTCGAGACACCACCAGAAATGTAAAAACCAGCTTGCCCGAGTGGAAACGACGGATATTTGTAAAAAAAAACAGAATACAAAAAAACGGTCATCAGTTTTCAACTGATATATCGATATAAATTGTCAATGGCAGCAGTCTGCCAACTACCATAAAAACTCTGATTAAATAAACATAAAATATTTTGATAAATAAATAACATAAACGTTTGGGACATAAAGCTTGATACTTCAAATTTGTATGGTATGACATTAGGGTCTAAGCAAAAATGATTTAATTTAGGTTTTCCCAAATGATTTTATAATCCATCTTTAAGAATCAATCTATTTTCTCAGAAATAATTTGAAATAAAAATATGAAATTTATGTATTTTAAATAACACTTTCAGCCTCTCTTGAAGTTATTTCTTAAGGGGCGAAATTAAGTACTGTTAGACGGCACGCTTTTGACGCTTGTTTTGTTTGCTTTGCCTTCTAGCTTGTCTGTTCTGGTTTTCAGCAGCTTGTCTGCGCTGATCTCGAAGGCGTTGAATTTTGACTTGCACTTCTTGGATAGTGACAGGAAAGAATTTGTTTTGGAAGTGGATGAAGAATCTCATTTAGATCTTCGTACTAAAGACCTGTTAACATGTGATAATTTGTAATTTTTCGGTAAATATTGAACTTTTTGAAGGGTAACGTATTATTATGCTTGTACTTTTAAATATATCATGTACTACTACAAGTTATTTGTAGACACATAAAAACATTGACATCAATGTTATTGCATCTCATATTGTACAATATAGATTTTAATTGATAATTTGTTTTGCGATGAATTAACAATGAAACTTAATCTAGAGATATATCGTATAATCAATAAGAGGCAGCGTTCCAGCTGGGAGCTAGGTGTCTAAATTTAAATTTTGCGATAAATAAGACAATTATACTACTTGAAGTGTACCTATCTGATTTGAAAGGGATTTAGTTATTTAACATTGTCTTATAAATTACATTTACATAAATTATTTATACAATTACCAAAAATACAATGGTGCGGCAATGTTGAATAGAAGGACTGCAATTAAAATTGCAAATATTCGAAAGAACAATGTAATAATTAAAAACGTTGAACACTAACTTTTTTCAACTTATAAAACATTTAAATTAAACTATCTCAAATGTTTAAAGTTATAAATTACACAATTACAAATTTAGAATATTGTACCGTCCTCACCAGTCAGGAATGAAAACTTAACCTTTAAACTGCACCAGGGGTGTTTGACACCCCCAAAAATTAAGATTCAAAAAACTTTATTGTATGTATAGTTTAAACATATTTTTAATTTCATAATATTTTTCAAACATTTTTATTAAGAATAAATTGATTTCAGTATGGAATAACGTAATGTTTCATTTTATCAAAAAATTGACCCTTCAATTGTGCAAATAAATACATTTTTTTCAAAACACCAATATTTTAATAATTTTGTTATAAAAGTATATTATAGTCATTTTTTCACTTTTTTTGCATTAAACCATACTAGATAATTTTTTCTTAACAAAATATTAAATACCGGCTTAACAAAACAGGCTTGAATACGATGGGGTGTAGAACACCCCCTATACAGTTTACGTAATTTTTCGGAAAGATGCAATTAAAAGGCTAAAGATCTCAATTAGTTCAAAAGTTACGACCGTTTGAATAAAAAATGTGTGTTTAATTGTAAAACAATCTTGAAACTTCAAATACTTATAACTTCGCTAAAATTTTTGCTTCCTTGAAACAGTAATGAGCGTCTCATATTATTTTCTTTAAGGCGGGAGTATAGTTAATTCGGGCAAGAAAGGGCACATTTTCACGAATTTTTTTAAGAAAAACACGTAATGTTGGTTCATTTCTTTAATCGGTACATAATAAAGGAAAATCTGGACCATATTCTGACTAATTTTTACTACAAAATATTAACAAATAGGCCGTTGGCAGCAAATTTTTTTTTCCTACCACTTTAAAGTCAAAACTCGTTTTTTGCTAAAAAATCAACGAATTTGTATGGTATAATTAATAATAATTATTATCATATTTATAAAAACTGAGCCAGGTTACCTTACGAATTATGTATAGAAATAGTATACCAAATTTCAAAAGGATCCATGCAGTATATTTTGAGCTACAACCGTCACTGACTTTGAAAACAAAAATGTATCTTAGCATACGTACACAGAATCATCGATGCCAAGTCCGTACATACTGAATGTGTAAATGTTTTCTAATACGTGTATAATGACTCACCGACAAATAAAGCAATTTAGGGATTACAAAAAAAGCGCAGAAGCTACCAGGTAAGAACGCTGCGCGCTGCTGCCGGAGAAGTTGCACATTCATATAAAAAAATAAAAAATAAATTTTTTTACTGAATTAACTATACTCCCCCCTTAATAAACGATATATTTATGAGGCGAATGATTCTGTGACTTGAAGTTGCCTGCCTGCCTAATTTGAAATGGATTCGGAACTGACGATTTATTATTATTTTCTTAAAATTTTAAAGCTTCAATCACAGCGATAATTGCAAAGTATAATAAAATTTAAATTTCGCGCATTTGGTTCAACTCGAATCAAATTTTTCCTGGTGCAATTACGATTCCATCTTCAATGATTTATTTGCTCATTGTAATTTACTTCATAATAATAAATAACTCATTTCGCCAGCGTTAGCGGGTGAAATAGCCACTCCGAATAAAGAGTTACATTTTCCAGAAAAATTATGGGAGAAACAAGAATATGTTAAGATGAAAAATTATTAATCTCAAAAAGATCTACTAATGAACTGCAGGTCATATTTTAATAAGACATATAGTTTTTGTTTTATTCGTGATAGCACTTGAAAAAAAATTAGTCAAATTAGGCACCGCGCGCATACAAAGAAGGTTAGGCTCAGATTTTGGATAACGACTATATCAATTTTCGTCATGCGTATTAAATCCTCACCTTTTGTAACGTTTTATTAGTTACATGTTTGACTCTAAAATGTCTATTTTTGACACTACGTAATTTTTAATTACAGGTAATAACAAAATTTTGTTATGTTATATAGTAGGTTATTGTATTTTAGTTTTAATTTATCATAAAAACAACATTTATTTTAGAAATGGAAACTTTCCTGATGAAGGCCCGCAGTGAGAGCCAAAACGTTGAAAATAAAAACGATTTTCAAGCAACTACAATCTTTTTTTTATATTTTTATTTATTGGACCGTAAGACCAAAGAAAGAAAAGATTTTAAGCTCCTAATTTTGGTCTAGTCTGGGCCGGGCCAACGTCAGCAGATTTTTTCACACAGGAATGTTAGAATAGAAATATAGGAATTTTGACTTTAAAAACGTTACTTTCCGTTGAGGATCGCATTCAAGTAACTGTTTATATAATTTGTTTTTAACGATTGTGTTCAATCATTAGATAAATTCTGAAGTGTATGTGCTTTCATTCTGATACTGTATTACTGTATTAGTATTCAGGAATTTTCAATAACGTTAACAGTAGACAGCTCGCTTCATAATATCATTAGTCTGAGACTGCTGAAGTGAAATATTTCTCCTAACTTTCTGTTTACTTTAGGAAGAGAGGACAAATCGCTCCGCTCGTAAAGTCGTAGCAAAGTAATCACCGTCGCCTTGATCGTCTCCTGATTAATGTGAAGTAGACTATCAATTGTAAAAGAGCCAATACCTCGCCAAGACGAACGGAAATAGGAGGTACGCCAACTATATTGTCTTCCTGCGTCGTGAGAGAAGATGATCCAACGCGGTGAAATAAAATGATCCCCTATTGTTCCCATTTACCGAACACTGCCCACTAGCGCGGAAGGAAACACCATAAAGCTCTTGTTTTACGAAGGCAGATATATTTTTTCAATAATGTTACCTTCCAGCATACGGTGCACGTATTTGTGTCTATACAAGCAAATTCAGATTCATGTGGGTGAAATGTTGAATGCTCACTTCCTCGATGAAAGACACCACAAATCCCCTTAGACTTTAAGATCTTCCTTCTGCACCTCTATGTGCAGCTACTATACTTTAGAATTTAACCCTATCCCAATTCATATTGCGACATCTCTTCATATCTTTCGTTTTACTTGCATATTTCACTGCCTACTACCGAGATGTCTTTTTGATTTTTCCCAATTTTTTCGTTCCTTCAATTTATTGATCTTATCTGTGGTTCCTCGTAACTTCGAGCCGCTGAAATTACTCCCTTCTGAATCTCACTCTAGCAAATATTGATAAAGTTATTCAAGAATTTTCATGTATGCTGGAGACACGTAACCTTCTATACTGAAAAAGAAAGAATCTGATCAGACCGATTTAATCTGAAATTGCTCAAGATTTTGGTAAAAGGCCAACTTACAATTTGCAGTTATTTCTGAAATGAACCCACCTGAAATATCAAATTTCTCCGATCGTACTCAAACTTCGCACAAGTGCAGTCCAACTGGGTGTCAATTAATAGGGGGGAAATGTTGCCATTGGGACACATATTTACGCAGAGGGAGAGGGTGGTATTTTTTCATTTTTCTGGTATACCATCGAATTCAGCAACTCGTAACACTCGTAGCGCTCGTTTACCATAGTACTTTACGCTTATTTTCATACACAAATAATTGTCAACAAACTTTTCAAGTATTTTTAAAGAAAAAAACCTCTGCTTTCCTTTAATCCTAAAGTGAAACCAATAATAATCGCAAAAATTAAAAAAAAGTAACATTTATATTTAATCTTCATTTTTCAAGGTTGAATATTTATTTTTTAAAAACTGCTTATGTTCAGTGAAAAGGACGCAAAAAATCCTATCCAAAATGTAGACGAACTATTTTTTTACTGATATTAAGAAAGTTTTAAATCGTTGAAACTGATAGTATCTCAAAAAAACTACTTAACGTTTATTTGTTTAAACAAACAAATGTCGGTTCGTGTTTCAATCTTAAGGCCCATAAAGGGTAAAAGCTAAGCTTTATTTTTAAGTCGTTCAAGCATCCTCCTCTTATATCGCCCTAAATCCCCCTACTTTCCCTACTACCTCTCTACCCCTACTTCCTCTCTATCACTACTTCCTCTCTACCCCTACTACCCCTCTAAATACTTCACCCATCGCTTCCCCTCTTTTCCAAACTTCTTCCTCCTCTACTTCCCCTATGCTCATTTTCCCATCTGTCATTCCTGTTCTCCTACTTCTCTTTCTTAGCCCTCACTTCCCCTCGCCTTCTCATCTGCCCTATCCTAATATCCCTCCCTCACTTCCCCTCACAACCCGCCCTCACTTCCAATAAATGGAAAGGGCGTGAACAATCCTATCGAAGCTGTATGAGACAAAATTTGGTTCCATTGTTATTAACCCTGGAATGTTACTCTAGAATTTTGATGACTTAATGGTTTCATAATTTTGATGATTGACGATTCCTGCTACCCTCTGAAGTCATGAATCTGTCAAAGCTTAGCCAAGCATACACTTCTCTAGGGCGCGCCACTGCGGCTTAGTACTGAAAACAGCTGAAAAATTTTCTGCGTTTTCGTCGTATCAAGGAAGAGTACCATTCCAGGGTTAAAGGTAATACAGTTCCCTGAATTCAATGGTATGCCCGAAAAATTCAAAAATATCACCCCTTTCCTCACGGGAAATATTTGTCCAAATGGCTAAATTTTTTTCCCATAAATTAAAATCCAGTAGGTCTACACTTTTCTGAAGTTTGCGTCTGACTGAAGGACTTTCGTTTTTTAGGTGAGTTCACTTTAGAAATAATGCCCCAATTATAGAGTTATTTCCGAAAATTTGTTGGCAACTCATACTGTAACTGTACCTATTAAATCGACGTGGCATACACCACTATTATATGTTTAACTAAAATACTATAACTGTTAAATGAAGGGTTGCAGTCCAGAACTAGATAATCAACATTTTCCCGAAAATAGGCTTTTCGCATGAAACGTTCTTAAAGAATCAAATACATATTGTGTTGAAAGGATTTGTTCGAAGTCACATTTTAGTCATAGTAATAAAAATATTTGTAATTCAAAGCAAGATAAATTACTCTCTATGCTTGTCCCCCATCTTCTTCTTATTATTTTCAATTACCTAACCTTTCTTTTTTAACGTTTGACTGATCGCATTCCTCTTTATAAAAGCTTCTAAATACAGTGAAATAATAAAATACTTCTTTTCTCAAAAAAAAAACCCTCAATTTGATAAGTTTTTGCACCTAACTTTTTGTCTTACAATCAGAAACGATATTTCTTAAAACTATTATCGTTTATTTATATAAAAAATATTAAACTTTCTCCTTTTTATAGGCCTGTCAGCGAAAAATTGTTTGTTTCAAAGCGATACCGTCACACTAAATCTTTATTTTTCTGGAACAGAATACTTTTTTTAGATGAAAACTTATTTTATTCTTATTCAGCCTCCCGGTATCTCGTTATCAAGTTTCTATTATTTTTTCAAGTTAAAAAATTGATTTTTAGTCTATGCAAAGACAATTTTCATAACCTATGAATCAATATGTCGGTAGTAAGTTTTTATTTTTGTTCAAACTAAAAATGCACTTTTTATCGTGACCCTTAATCCAGCCTGCTCCACTTTTAGTTTCCTGTCACTTTGAGATTGTAATCTCGAAACTGGATCATTTTTTTTAATTATATTTTTACGAGCTAAATTCAGAAACACTTCAACTCAGAAGTAAACTTTTCTTTTATCTTTAAATGGTGATTTCGATTTTACAGAATGCTATTTCTCTCTCCTGAAACATTGCGACTTTGTTTATTATGTAGTTCTGTACTGCAACCCTTCAAATATCATATCATAAATGTTAAAAGTAGTGTTCAACTGTACTCGAGAATTAAGCACTATCTATTGATGTCCGTAATAAAATCTAGAGCTACTAATCAGTTTACTAAAGAAAAAATTGTTACGTAAATAACTATAGATTATGTAGAGTTTTGAAATGTGATTTGACCTTCAAACAGTACACTGGTGCTGATTCCCACCGGAAATTTTTTTATTTTGTTGTCATTTACGCAGGCACATCTGCAGCCGCTTATTCCCACTATGATAAATATATGTATATGTTCAATATGCGTAATATATGCTACTTTTTTATTATATGTTTAATATTAAATATTTAATATTAAATATTTAATATTGACATTGCAAAAAACCCAATTCGCACCAGTGTACCTTTTACGTATGCTGGGTTGGAGTGTGCCGTTTGAGGGTCAAATTCAAATCGTGATTCAAAATTGAGTCGCTGGATAGTATAAGGACATATAAAATTAACATGGCCGTTCCGATTGGCCTCTGCTGTCTTTCAAATCGAGTTTGAAAATTAAATTTTTGAAACATATAGCCATGAAATTTCCTACAAAACCATATGATTCAAAAATTTAAGTTTTAAAATCGCTTCTAAAGACAACAGGAGCCATTCGGTATGGTATGTAAATTTTATATGCCCTTACACTACCTAGCGGCTCAATTTCAACTGAATCACAAATTAACATATGCAATAAATATTCTTCATCTTAGATTTGCTTTACCCAAAAGTGAATTTGAAGATTTAAGGATTTGCTTAACTAAAATGTAAAATCGAAGTCGATCGAGGATTCGGTAAATCATTTTGATTGCACCTTTACGTAAAAATATAATCTCTGATATTATAGTCGACAGTAAGACTCAAATAATCGTTATTCGTTTTCCAAGTACTGAATATATTGGAAGCACTTGTATGGGGGTTTGCAGTAGACGGTCGAAGAAGTAGCGGATGGGCTTGGTACCTCATAGCCGAGTGCAGTTTACTTTAAATCTCCTGGATGATTCCTCTTCCGCCTTCCTGGTTTAAGATAAGCTGTGGGTCCGCCCGGAAAACGGAAGTAATGGCTTACCAGATATTATCAACTACCACACTACCTCGCCTAAGGGGTGGTATCTGTTGCCGTGAGACTGTTGTGTCCTATATCACTTTTAAGGAAATGTTCGGGCTAACGAGCACAGCTCCTCCTGGACGTAACTTTACAAACTCGTTCCTGCACTGCTTGGGATTGTAGACCATCAGGTGAACGCCAAATCTTATTTTAGGAATGATTCTTGAAAAGTTGCGAATTTTCTTTGATTTTAATTTACATTTTTTCGCAAATGAAAGAAAAACAATGTATCTTGCTGAGCGGTCGCATGCGCAAAAAATAGTGGGAATTATCAGCCTATTTAAATCTAGTATTTCAAATCAAATACGATGTCTTTGTGAGACTCTTCACTTGGGGTAATCGCTAGAGAGATTGATCAGCAACCTGGGTCAGAGCGGTGTTGCGGAACGAACGTGTTATTTAAATATGTAACACGGAAATTCCAGATCAATCTAAAAACCTATACCCCCTTCTCCCCATTACTCCCTTCCTTACCAAGTTTGTTACGCTTACCTCGATAGAGAAATATCATAATGATATAATAATAATAATAATATAGCAGTCAATAATAACCCATTCCTCTGACCCCACCATTCTTCTCCCAGTTGGCATTACTTCACACACCTACTATCCATCCCATCCTCATTCCATGACTCGTGTCGTTGTCTCCCTATCTTCGCTCGGGTGGCAAACTTCACGCTCGTGTTGAATTATTTTTTTTTTATTTAAAATTATATAGAAAAATTATCAATAATTACTTTTTCTGTCAAGTTTTCCTTTCAAGCGCTTTTTTTTGCTTTTTTTATGGTGAGCGACTTAGCCCCACATTTTGGAGTAAAGTCGCTCCCCATTCAATGCCTGATAAATAGTTGTATTATGAATTGAATTTATGTTTATGCTTTATAGTACAGAAGAGAGTGAGATAGAGATTATATATTTAAAAGATCAATACCAAAATTAAATTTCTTCTGTAACTTTATTGTAGAAAAAAAAGTGAACCGCTTAGCCCCGTTTTACGGTCTTCGCGTGCACCACTTGATCCTAATACCTAAAATACTTTTGATATTATGAGTGGTACTCGATGGATGGTCCTCTGTAATTAATGTACAATTATTGTAAGGATTTCAACCCGGGGCAAACCTGAAAATAAACTCCCGATTTTACTTAGTAGGATGTCATTTTGTACAATCTTTTAAAGTTTTGGATCCTTTAGCTAATTTGAAATTCTTTTATTCATTATATTCCACTGGAGCGAAATCGGGTTAAATTCCGTTACGAATGTTATCTCGTTTACTTTAACGTCATTCCTAATACTGCTTCGCGAATTCCTCTCCCGCATTTTCTGCGACACTTCTCGTTCGAGATCACTCGTTTACGTATCATGGACTTACTCAAATCCGGATTCCAGAGCCAATTGAGAAAGTGCACAGAGATCTGTAGGAAACTCTTTGCGACGGTGTAAATTGGCGCTAGACGGTTATCCGCGATCAAAACCGCTCGACGTGAATCAAGCTTGAGATCCGTAAAGCTTACTCCGGAACACATATACCACGGCAGTAGCACTGTAGAGATAATTTTTTTTAAAAAGAGGAAGATCGAGTAACTCCTTTGATATATTCTAAAGGAGTTTCCGTAAAGGGAAAATTCTTCCTTTCTTTGTTATTTCTAAACCAATTTTTTAAATTATTAGTTGGTATATAGGTCACAGTTTCGTGCCAAGAAATCATTGTTTCCTTGTTGAAGAAAAGACTATATATATGTTCTCGGATAGGTTGTGAAAAGTCGTGTTTTTAGTAAAAAAAATCTGAAATGCTATTGAATTTGAAGAAGTAAGCACATAAAGTTGGACGTACCTACATTTAGGATATGAAACAGTCCTTAACAAAATTTGAGATTCAGGACATTTTACTTAATTTTCGATTCAGTAGAATTTGATCATATCGTTACCAATACCTAAATTTATATAGCATCTCCCAAAAAACAAAAACTACCCTCCAAATAATAAGAAACACAGAAAAATCATCCGACTTGTATTTATTATAAAATTAGGGCCATGAGGAAAGAAAATTGTAGAACTTTATATACAAATTTGTATTTGTATAGCACAAAATTATATTGACATTGAAATTACAAGAAAAGTTGTGGCACAAAAGGAGAATATTGGAAAAATTTTCATGAGAATTTTATTGTTAAAAATATTATATATAATATAATGATTGATTACCATTATTTGTTTATATTAAGTGTGGTTTGTTTATTTTTAGCATTATTTGATATAAGATTAGATGAAATTCCTACGTTTTTTTTGACATAAAGTATCCAAGCGAAATATTTTTATTTTTATGAAATTGTTAAGAAAGTTAGTTGTAATTTTTATTTGATAAAATAATTATAATAATTACAATTTTTCATTATGTTCTATTTATTAGATTTCATGGTGAAACGATTTTGGCATAGGAAGTGTAAAACTAATTTCAGCGGGTTCTTTTAACCGCTCAATGAAAATTTGTTCGGAATACAAAATAAGTTTACTTCTTTTTCGTAAAAGTTGTATATTCAGAACACTTCAATTAAATACAATTAATAAATATCAAGGTTCTCAACAAACACGATTAAAGCGTGATGATATGAACAATTTTCATATTTGTCTACTAGCAATTGAAATAGAAGGTTACCAAAAATTGTTAGTCGATTTAAATTTTGATATTGTCTTCCGCATCAACTCAGAATGTAAATAATGTTCCGAATGTACTGCAACTCTTCAAATATCATATAATAAATCTTGAGAGTATAATAATCTTCGCTTATCAATCATCACACGTGGAGCAAAGATTTTGGGTTATACAGAGTTAACTTATTTTCCCACGTAAACTTACAAACTATGACTAATAGTTTAATATATTTATGCAGCAAATATAAAGCATAAATTATTTGATATTGAAGCAATATACTCAAGACGCAGCCAGTTAGCATGTTTTAGAAGTAAATACGCTTCTTTGCCGACATTCTTTTGGAATATTTTGTATTCCTTTTTCTTGTAATTATAAAAATGAATTAGCAGGTAAACATTCCAAATGGTATATATCAGTATATGTCGGCCATAGCTACTTAATGATGTTTTTGAAATATTATTCTCTTTAAAATCAAGGGAGCGTTATTAGGAAGCAAGCGTATAATAAAGTTCAATTCATATAATTTCAAAAATCGCAATGACAGTCTCATATTGGTTTGTCAAATAACAGTTTTTCTCTGTTCATTTCATCCAAGAGAACAATCTTCTTTGAAATTTAAAGTTTTGCAAATTACAGAACATTTTTATGTAAGAAATAGGAACGAGCTTCCACTCATCTCATTTGTTAATAAAAAATCATCCAGGTCAACCAGCGTCATAATTTTTTATAAAACTGTTGCAAGACCTATACCCACTATTTATAACATTGTTAATCGTTTGTAAACTCTCTTGCTTTATTTTTATATAAATTGTTATGAAAAAGGACACTCAATTAACAGAATTAATGTATTTGGTTTTTTAAATTAATTTTTTATACAAGCTAAAACTTCTTACTCTCGTGATATTTTCTCGTAGGATGAGCCATTATTTATGTTCGGCTTTATAAAAAATATATTTTCTATAAATTTACGCCTCTCTACAAGCCATAATTTTCAAGCTATTAGCAATAATATTTTTTTATAACATTCATTTTATAAAAGTCAAGGTAACGACTACAAGAATACACACACATCAATCTCTGAGTCAACACTATATTACTTAAATAGATGTCTTAGGTAGACATCACGTTGTCCTACAAAATGTGTTGAAAAAGAATATATTTTTTTATGTTTTATGCTCAAGTTGTGTTTGTTTATGAGCATTCTAAAAGATATTTTTTATCACTTAACAGAACTTGAAGAAAGCTCGTTGCAAGCACCTGTGCGAAATTCGACTGGAAATTTGTTTTTCTTTCTTTCTTTCCTGAAAAATCTGAAATTTCGTCTTTATTGGTTCAATTTGACTGTTTTCGATTTAAATTTAAAATAAAAAATCTATTCGAATTTTCTCAAGAATCTTAGAAAAATTATATTCATATAACTTTGAAAAAGAATAAAAAATTAGTAAATTAAAGAAATAAATAGTTGTTCGCAGTTTTGAATCTTTAACAATTATTTTTCTTCTTACATGGAAAAACGACATGCGTAAGTAGCGCGCGATTGATGATACTAGTAAATATACAAAATAAGGTACCACACATTTTCCTTTAACAAGAATTTATCGATTTTTTATTTTAAAGAAAAGTATTTTTTAATTGTAGGATAAGACTTGCTTTCTTTCAAATGCTTTAAATTGTTCTCAATAAGGTAAGTAATATTTCCTGAAAGTTTCATAATTTAAAAAAAATTACTTGAAATTTGCGTTCATAACGAACAAAATTTTAGGTTTACATAGCACTTTAAAAACACTTTAAAAAGTCGAATTTTTGACACAAAAACCTTCATAACGACTTTCAAATGTTTTTATTAAATCTGGCAAGAGTAAGGATCATTTCCTCATCAAAAGAAAGAAATTTCCAATTAAAAGTTTCACAAAATCTAAAAAACGATTAAATGAAGTACCTTAGTGTTTAAAGATGCAATTATATTTCTAATATAGAAACCCGAAAGGAAAGAGCTGTTTCTGTATTAGCGTGGTTCACAAAAAACTAGATTTAATTTTTCGACAGCCGTATCGCGACATTTTGTTTCCATGTGTGATAAAATACTGTTCTTATTTTTTTAGTATATTAAAAAAATATGTAGAGCTTAAAATTATTTTTTTTAATATGCATATTAATTTTAGAGAAATATCTTATGAATAAAAATTGTTGCTAATACAAAGAAACAGACTCTCGTTTTGTGTTCAATTGAAAAAAATATATTTGACGCCAGTAAAAGGTATAAAAAATACAATGGCTTAAGAAAAGTTAAAAACCTGGGCATCAGAAAAATATTTTTCAAAAACTTCTTTAACAAGGCTTGTTTAATATTTTCTTCAAATGTAAAAATTTATGAAATAGCTTTATATATAATAAATAGTAGGAAAAGAAAATAACTTATGTTATATAAAACAATTTTATTATAATAACTTATAATCACAGCAAAAATACAGTTGAATGATTTGCATTTATCTTCTGAAGTAAAATAATAATATTAATGATAATAATAATGCAGTTTCATAAATATAAGAATTTTAATTTTTACTGATTATGTATATTATACAAGATTCGAAACCGTAATATCATTAAATGACTTTCACGCTGATAGTATGAATAAAAATTTTGCTTAGTGCACGATCGTTTAAACCAGGAGTGACTAGCATTACCCAGTTCAACTCTCTATTTGTAGAAAATATACAAACAATGATTTTATATAGTAATTCTTGCTTCCTTAACAAAAATATTTTCTTCACAGAGCTTTCAATGGTTTCTCCAGAATTTTGGCAATCCTTACAAAAATGTGTAAGTGTACAATTATGCCCTTATATCTCTGTGTTCCTAAGAAATCTTAGGCTTAATGACTTTTACAGGCACCAAATAATTTTCATTTAATCGAACACTAAAGAAGATACTTAAATTTGATTTTTTCAACCTCTGAGCATTTGTTTTCAATTTGAAAAAAATTAATAGAGTATTTTCTCATGCAGAGAAAGAAACTGTCACCATACGACTGCAAAAAAAAAGATTTTTTGTGCACCACTCTATCCTTTCGTTTTCTAATCCTCAGTTTCGATAACATACAGAACAATAAAACATGAATTTTTAATTCAAATTAATGAAGGCAATCAATGAAAATAATTCAATTATTAGAAAGATGTTAGTTTTGTTGACTAGCGTAAGTTTATTTTTCTTTGTCGATGGAATGACGATTTTTGATCTACACTGTTAGAAATATGTTGAAAATTCAACCACTTTTCAACCACTTTTGTGGTTGAAATCTCGTTCATCCACGGAGTTGAAATAAAATTCATCCAAATGTAGTTGAAAATTCAATAAGACGTTTGCGCATACACAATGCGCCCTCATACTACTGGCTAGGCCAGACCTCAACAAGACAAAGTCCCACGAGGAGTTATTTCGTACGTTTGTGCCATGAGATCCATGAAAATAATAAAGGACATATAATATTCAGGAAAAGAAGAAAACAAAAGGTACGTTGGATTAATATTATCATAATGGAAAAATTTCATTCAGACTATTGGTACTAACTGCTGTATGCCTTTTTAGGTTATGTTTACAAAAACGAGTGTTGATAAGCTTGATTGGGCGCGCAACTCATTATGGTAATGTAATTCCAACGGACCTTTTGTTTTTCTTCTTTAAAGCTGCTTATTTTCCTAAATATTCTATGCACTTTGTTAATCTCATGGATCACACGACACAAACGTACGAAATAACTCACTGATTTCTTATCAGAATTCTTTCGGTGCAGTTAGTGAATTTCAAAGTACAGTATTTTCAGGAATCTTCATGGGTTTTCTTTAAGATTTTTGAAAAATTATAATTGTCTTGAAATTCACTAATTGTGCCGAAAAAAAATTTTTCTCGTTACTGAAAATTCAATTACATGTGGTTGAAATTTCAACAACGGTAATTGTATAAAACTTCAACCACATGTGGTTGAAAATTCAACCAGATATTTCTAACAGTGTACTAGTCGTTATTGATATGTTTACTGAAAAACGAGCTTTCGCCCAACGACTTTGAGCCTCATCAGGAATACATAGTAGGAAGGACAATTGTTACCTAATGAAAATAAGAAATTTTACATAACGATAGGTCTCCTTTTTTTAAACAGGAAAAGATATAAATATATATAGTCTACTTAAGAGTAGTTGCATATTTAAAAATTGTCAGAGTTTCAGTTTTAAAAGATCAAACGATCCGAAGTTTAAAGAACATTTTTTACGTAAAATGAGTTACTGGAAAAATTAAGTAGGTTCTTCAAAAAATGTAAAAAACATACTCTCCTAGACATGCAGTGCATTTTTGTCTTAATTAAATTAACTTTTTTGGGCAGCACTCCTTATCACCATGGCTGCATGTCCAGGAGTAAGGTTATGTTTATCGTTTCATGATGATTTTAAAATGGTCGAACAGCAGAGCCACCTACCTTGTGTTAGTAGAATTAGATAAATTGGAGGGAAACATTAGAATCTTATATAATGAGGAAACTTAAAGATCAATAGTACTTAACATTAAGCTACGGTATATACCACTAAGGAAATCGGTGTCAGAACGTTTGTTTACAGAATTACTATGTTTTATAATTTGGAACATTACTTTGAAGTTGCGTTTCTTGTATTTATTTTCAATACCTAATATTTTAGTATTAGAAAAGTCAAATTTGTGATCTAGAGTGTGTAAGTGAGACACTAAGGCAGTACCTCTAGAATCTCTTTTGCAATCATTATTGTGTTCTCTTACTCTATCTTTAAAATGTCATTCCGGCTGACCAACGTATACTTGGCCACATTCACATGGGGTAATATACATGATAAGTGTTTTTAGTTCAGTTGGAATTTTATCTTTATTTTTAGAGAAACACTGAAAAGGATCTTTTTCATATTTAAAAGTTATTGAAATATTAAATTCTAGGAAAGTTTTTTTGTAAAATTTAGTAAGTTCTTTAATAAACGGTAAAACAATCAATTTTTTAGAATCTAATTTGTTATTAATTTGGATTGTAGTATTAGAGATTTGTTTTTTGTTTTTTAAATGAGTTAATCTTTTATTCATGTGTTTGTTGCTGAAGTTAACGGGATAACCGTCATTTTTAAGAGTATTTTTGACAATGTTTAAGTTTTTTGTTTTGAATTTACTGTTAGAAAATGTGTCTGCTCTGTCAACTAAATTGTTAATGACTGAAATTTTGTCCTTAATAGCTATGTTTGACTCAAAATTGACATATCTCCCTGACCGAGTTTCTTTGCGGTACCAGTTAGTTACAATGTTATTGTTAACTTCGTGTTAATTAATATCTAAGAAACTTATTGAATCATGTTTTTCTATTTCCATAGTGAAATATAATCTAGGATGGCAAGAGTTGAAAAAGTTGAGTAAGATGTCGATTTTATTTTCAGGGCCACAGGTCAAGATATCGTCTACGCATCTGTCCCAGTGGGCAAAAAAATTAGGGATGTCCTAGAGACGTCTTCGGGACGTCCCTAAGACGTCTTTTGGAACATGTCTTTTGGACATCCTAGGGATGCTCTTAAGACGTCTAATGTCAGTCCGAAAGATGTCCCGAGAACGTCCTATGTCTTTCAGACGTCTTTAGGGCATCTTTAGGACATTAGACGTCTCAGAGACGTTGCTTGGACTGACATTGGACGTCCTAGGAACGTCCCAAGGACGTGCTTGGGATGTTCATAGTTTTGTGCCCACTGGGGTAGTAGAAGATTGGTTTTAATGGTAGTTTTTTGAAAATATCTCTTTCGAGACCCTCCATCACCAGATTAGCAATTATTCCAGAAAGAGGGGATCTCATAGGGGTACCAAAAATTTGTTTATAAAATTCGTTCTGAAAGTACAATATGCGTTGTCTAAGCAGAATTGTATGCGTTCTATGTATTGTTTAACTGGTATGTTTGTATGTTCTCTAATTTTAAACAAGTTAATTTTGATATTTTTTTTAACAAGTTCTTTAGGGATATTTGTGAATAAGGACTTAACATCTAGAGATACTATTTTGTGATTTTTAGAAATTTGAATATTTTTAATTGTTGTAATAAGGTCCCAGCTGTTTTTTAAGTTAGAAGTAGTTTTTCCAATGATTTGTTGTATTGCTATGTATTCCTGATGAGGCTCAATGTCGTTGGGCGAAAGCTCGTTTTTCAATAAATAAATGTTTGTCATCGACAAAAAAAATCATAATTAAAATTATATTTATCTCAGCAAAAGAGAAACAAGAGAATCTAAAAAACTCTTTTCAGTCAAAACGCTAGTAAGGAGATTTTTAATAAGCAGAATATTAAATGTCCTAAAAATCAGAAAAGAAAAAACGAATACGCTTTAATGAATATAAAATCAGGAGATTATGGAACCTGAAAGAGCTTTGTGAAAAAGTGGAATTACGAGGATTACACGCTTCTTACGATCGATAAGAAAAAGAGATGAGGTACCGTGGAAAGGAAGCTTGTATAATGAACGTGAGCAAACCTCAGTTCAACTTTAATGGTTAGTTAATACATAGACCGAAATATATGTCTCTTTCCAGGGCTGCAAAACTGGCTCGAGAAAAGAAGTCATAGAAACTCGCAGGGGTTAGAGAGGGAGCTCCATGTTTGCCGAATGCCTCCTCATCTTTATTCCATCTGCAAAGAAATCTCGGGCTACCCAGCGGGTACCATACCCTGCTAAGAACCAGAGTTATTGCAACAGAAAGAAGGTTCTTGGACTGCCTGCAAGAGAAAATGAAAACTACGATTCCGTAACGTAAACTGAAGTGTCCAACGCCATTCTCATTTTACCGTCAATGAGATCTTTTTCCAAGAGAATATTTTCCATTTGAAATTCAATTTTTCCCGAATAACTCTTCTTCCCTCGAAATTATGCATTTGTAACTGCAAAATCAGCATTCTGCTTCTGGAAGCTGTATCTATCTTCT
>CAKNWT010284831.1:0-10363 GCA_932066315.1 Andricus coriarius | reverse complement strand
TGAGGAAAGTGCATTACTCCATCTACATGCTTCACTTCTGAAAGCCGAAGTGAAGAAAGCAGAAGTTCAAAAATTCCATCAAGGGCTGCTCGACAAGAAAATGCAGGGAAATTTTCACAGCAATGTAGAAAAACAGTCCTTGTCGAAGGAGCAAACTTTTGCTTTCCTCAGATCATCAGGGCCTAATTCAGGTACAGAGGGTTTCATTTTCGCATGCCAGGACGGTGCCATTTCCACCTTAATATACCGTGACTGCATTTTATGTCAAGAAGTTCCCAGCGATAGGTGCAGAGCGTGGCATGCACACGCTGAGTACCTGGAACACATTCTATCGGGGTGTCCCACCCACGCAGGAACAACGTACATCTACAGACATAATGCAGCCCTAAGAGTCCTTTATTACCATCTTTGTCGCTCTTGCGGTGTTGGCAGCGACCCTGCCCTGCCGAACGCTCCAAGAGAAATAGAGTCAATTGTCCGAAATGAGAAGTGCCAAATTTTCTGGAACTATGATTTTCGGACTGCAGTCTCCGTTGCACACTCGAGGCCTGACATTGTTCTTCAAGATTTCGAGAAACGAACTATATTCGTGATCGAATTCTCGGCCCCGTCCGAATATAACATCACTTTCAAGGAGAAAGAAAAGGAGGAGAGGTATCAAGACATTAAAAGGGAGCTGCGAAGACTCTACCCAAAATATTCGGTACAAGTAATTGTCCTTGTGATAGCTGCTCTCGGAGGTGCGAAACTATCACTGGTTCGTAACCTTAAAGCCATTCCCGCGTGCCAAAAATATGCCAAGGCACTTGCGAAATGGATGCAGAAAGCTGTCATCCTTGGGTCGCTTCGTGTGCTCAAAACACATGAGGGTTTCGCCGGCCTGTCGTTGTGATTTCATCGTGTCCTGTGACCACTCATCTCACGGTTGTGAGACGTGGCCATGAATGGGATTTACCGCGGTCCTACTGGGAGCCGCTGCCATTTTTTAGATGGCAGTAGCTCCCAGTGAGACCCTGCTGTGGTTGTTTAACCTTATTGTTTTAATTATATATATACAGTGTGTCCAAAAAGTAACGAAACACCTAAATAATTTTCTAGGTAAAATATTTTTCAAAAAGGTCAAGGACATTCTTGAAGTAACTTTTAACAAGGAATCTAATAGTGACCTTGAATTTTACCTTGAACTTGACCTTCAAGGTTATATCAAGGTCAACTTTTTTTTTTAAGTGGGATACCCTATTTTTGACAACAGCAATCGAAAGAGCGGGAAATTTTGTGTCCAAAACTAAAGTCAGGTCATGGGTCAAGGATGACCTTGAAATTCAGCTGAAGGTTATTAGGCTTGACCCAGGTATGGGGTGGGTCCACTCTGTACTGCTTCGGCTCAGGTGTTTACAAAAAAGGCCGAGGTCATTCTTGGAGTAACGTTTAACGAGGAATCCAGCGGTGACCTTCAATTTGACCTTGAGCTTAAATTTCATGGTTATTTCAAGCTCAACTTTGTTTTTTTATTGGGAACTTCTATTTTTGACAACGGCAATCGAAAGAGCGTGAAATTTTGCGTCCAAAACTAAAGTCAGGACTTGGGTCAAGGATGACCTTGAAATTCAGCTGAAGGTTATCAGGCTTGACCCAGATATGGGGCGGGTCCACTCTGTACTGCTTCTGTTCAGGTGTTTACAAAAAAGGCCGAGGTCATTCTTGGAGTAACTTGTAACGAGGTATCTAGCGGTGACCTTTAATTTGACCTTCAAGGTAAACAAAAAAATTTCTAAGTACAAAATTTTTTTAAATAAAATGTGTGTATTGAATATTAGTTATGCTAGAATCAAAGCCACGAATAATAAAAAAGTCGATCAAAGTATAGTTTTAACTTTCTTCACAAAAAATTTGATAGAATGATGAATAAATAAATAAAAATTAAAGAACTGATTAATTGCAAGCTTAAACTTCGTTATAAATTGATACTTCAATAAGCAAGAAATTCCAAATTTTTGTAACCTACAAAAAATTCAATCAATCATGAGTGCAGTTGTTTACATGCAAAAATGAGGTAGAGCTTTTACGTAAAAATACCAGATTACAATTTTCATTTTTTTAATCGTTTATCTGCGTTATAAGTTTAACCCTCTTAATTCTGATTGAAATTTGAGTGAGGGTTAGTCCGTAAAGTCAAAATGCAACGCCTCACTGAAAGAGAAAGAATAACAGTTCTTATGATGAGAGATTAGGGTCAAGTGGAAAGATCTCTCAGGACAGTAATTAATGTTTTCAATTAAACATTTAGGGTTGGTAGAATTCCTAATGTACTCTCGACCGTTCAAAATACAGTTAGTAGGTTCAATAATCTTGGCTTTGTCAGAGATCTACCTAGATCAGGCAGACCAAGGTCAGCAACAAATAAGGAGAAGTCACTAGATGTTTTGTTGTCATTTACTGAAAATCCGCATAATTCCATCCGCAGAGCTGCCCAAGAGCACGACATAAGTAAATCGTCTGTACACAACGTACTAAAAACAGCGAAATTCCATCCATTCATAGTGAAACTGGTTCACAAGTGGAATGAAGACGATTTCGATCGTCGCGTTGAGTTTTCTGAAGACATGATGGCACGCATAGTTGAAGATCCTAACTTTCCATCAAACATAGCTTTTTCAGATGAAGCAACTTTCCAACTTGATGGAACTTTGAATAGGCATAATTGCAGATATGGGGCAGATGAAAATCCTCACTGGATGCGAGAAGATAAATCGCAGTATCCGCAGAAATTAAATGTTTGGGCTGGAATACTTAACAATAGAATTATAGGACCATTTTTCATTGATGGCAACTTGAATGCTCAAAACTATGAAGCTATGCTTCGACCTTTAATAGTTCCTGCATTAAGAGAAATAGCCAAAAACAACTTTGAAGACATATGGTTTCAGCAGGACGGTTGCAGCTGCTCACTATGGACGAGACGTTCGCGCTTACTTAGATGAGGTATTACTGTCAAGAGGTAAATGGAGAACAATTCAAGCACTTAAAAGAAGATGTTGTGCTGATTAATGCTAATCATCAAATGTGAGAGGCGAGGGGACTCACTTAAATCTAGCACCCCGATCGTGAGAGGTGAGAGGACTCACGTAAATCAAGCACCCCGACTGTGAGAGGCAATACGACTCACGTAAATCAAGCACCCCAAAGGGACAAATTTTACTACGTCCACGTCGTTGTTCCTGGGTAAAGCTAAATGTAAAAAAATTGACCTGCAAATGACCTTGAAGATCAAGCTCAAGGTCAAATTCAAGGTCACACTGGATTCCTTGTTAAAAGTTACTCCAAGAATGACATCGACGTTTTTTGTGAACACCTCAGCCGCAGCAGTACAGATTGGACCCGCCCAATACCTGGGTCAAGCCTAATAAACTTCAGCTGAAATTCAAGGTTATCCTTGACCCATGACCTGAGTTTATGTTTGGACGCAAAATTTCCCGCTCTTTCCATTGCCGTTGTCAAAAATAGGGGTTCCCACTTTAAAAAACAAAGTTGATCTTGAGGTAACCTTGAAGGTCAGACTCAAGGTAAAATTCAAGGTCACCACTGGATTCCTTGTTAAAATTTACTTCAAGAATGACCTTGAACTTTTTGAAAAATATTTTACCTGGAAAATTATTTAGGGGTTTCGTTACTTTTTGGACAACCTATATAGAGAGTGTCGCAGACTCAAGTGTCCAAATTTATATAGCTGTATAAAAATAAAAAAAATAATTGGAAAATTCCTTAACAAAAATCAGTTCAAGTTTAGTAGTGTTATTGAAGCAAGCGTCGCTATGAGGTTAGCGCGGAAGAACAGCGGCCACTATCACTACGTTAGACTCCCGTTCACGCACACACGACTGTTCATACCGCGCTTCCGATTCGTAAAGCTTAAATATTTTATAACTCAAAAACTCAAACCTGAACTGTATTTTGGAAAAGGAATTTTCGATTGATTTTTTTTTTCATACTGCCATATAAGTCCAGACACTTGACTCTGGGACACCCTTTATATATATAGTAATCATAAAATACGATGGAAATAAATTTCCTAGCAAATGTATAATGTTAATAAACAACGTGAAAATACAGGTCCATAAAATAATGTCTTGAAATTTCCTCGCAAATAAAACTGTCATCGTTTAAAAAGTTGTAAATCTATTTAATCTAATCTATTAATTTATTGGTTATGTACCGTATACACATTTACCCAAATAAGTCGTATTTCTTTCTTTCTTGAGAGAATTCAAGACGAGAAAATAACTCCAGAATTTTGTCAGTAAGCGAATTTCTACTTAATAATTAATAATTAATTTTTTGTCGCCATGAAGAAGCTATGTTATTTAAGTCTCCTAATATTATGTGCAGTTTTGTCGCAAGGAATTGCGGTTTTATTAGACCAGAATATTGGTAAGTGATGCCTATTATTTCATAATTATCAATAAATAAAAAACTAATATTTTTAATATTTTGCTTTATATTAAAAAAGAAGAAACTAGCCCCTCTTTGTTTTTATAAAAGTATAAGGAACAAAGTTAGTAACGCCACTACAGTTCATAATAAGTGCTAATAATTAGAAATTAATTTACACCCTTCTTGTAGAGGAATCCTCATATTTTCACATTCGACAAAAGCGGGTAATTAAACTAGGGAAAGAAAGAGATAAGGCTGCCTCTGGTCCAATACGTATTTCGAACGCTCCCTATATTGTCAATATTCGAAGAGATAATATTAGTGAGTGCGCGGGTACTATATTATCTGCCGTATTTGTCTTAGCTCTTTATTCTTGTGTTGCGGATCCATTGTATTTGCAAACGTACACCATTTTATCTGGTTCAGCGAAGAGAAACAGAGGAACACGTCACGTCGTCAGAAGAAGAATAAGAGTCGAACCCAATCCAAAATTAGGTGATTCTTCAAACATTTTTGCCTTCTATTAAAAAAAATAATTCTTAACGCCGTTTTCTACTTGCGCGAATCGTACTCTGCTCACATTTTTTTCGCAACAACTTTTGTCCACCCGAATTGAGATATAGAGTTGAAGATTTGGGAAAATAAATAAAAGGCACTAAGGAATGTTGGATCATACGAAAGTTCCTTAGTATCTTTCACTTAACTTACCCATATTTTCAACTTGATATATCAATGGCCGTAGGTTTTTGCAAAAAAATGTCAGGAAAGTAGAAATCGGGTAAGTATTACATAGACTTAAAGATTGATTGCCCGGGAAAAAATATGGTACTAAACAACTTTTTTGGAATGTAATATATCTGATTCATTGCAATCGTATTATATTAATGATTTGTTTTCAGCGTTGCTTGAAGTTTCTCCACATATCGATATTCACAACAGTCGTAATAGGCCAATCAGTCTGTTTCTTGGAGAAATACCTCATACAGCGTATGGGGTTTTTAGTGGATGGGGATGCACACAGCCAGGCCCTTTATTGTAAGTCATCGAAAATATTTAAGAAAGTATTATGTTAAACAAAAAATCTAATTAAAATCTGCGTAATTATGGAATAAATATATAAATTTTTCATTCAATTGAAAATGATTATTTGTTTTTAAAGCAGCCCTATTATTTATATTAGGTAAATGAACATTATATCTAGACTAAAAGTACTTATCTCTTACATTTCAGCCACAAACCTGTATTTTCTAGGAAGTTAATGCAAGCCCGGCTATTCATAATTCCATTGGAGGAGTGTATTCATATTTACGAGGGGCGCGAAACAATTACAGGTGAAAATATTTGTACTCTTGATACAACTAAAAGAAGAGGCATTTGCATTGGCGATCTAGGAGGCCCTCTAGTACGCATAGTTCCTCCACTCATGGTCCCTCAGCTGATTGGAGTAGCCCTTTTTAGAGGAGAAGAGTTTGGGAAAGATCCCGATGTTTTTATTAATCTTAATGATCAGAGGATTAATGAATGGATCACTTATATTATTCAAAATCATGTTGTAAATTGAACCACTTTTCATGCACTGTCTCTAAATTTGAATCAATGCAAAATGGTTCGCTGAAACAAATCAGCAAGTAATCAGTAATCAGTCACGGTCACTGGTTAAAAGTAAAATACTAGTGAATAATAAAATTTAATGATTAATCAGTGCAACATTTTTCACTCAATCAAATCAATAAAATAATCAGTAATTTTTGCTTACTAACAGTAAAAATCCCTAATCAGTCAAACTTAATTGAATAATCAATTAAACTCACTTATTAAGAAGTGCAAAATAGGTCCCTGAATTAAATCAGTAATTTATTAGTGTACAGTAACTTTGACTGAATAAAAATAATAATCCAGTAAATAATCAATCAAACTTACTGATTAATCAAGAAGAAATTGTTTACTGAATCAAATCATTAAATTGATCAGTGATTTTCGCTTAATAACAGTAAAAATCCCTAACATATAAAATTGTATGCGATATTCAATCAAGTTCACTTATTGAGCAATGATAAATCGATCCGTTAATTAAATTAGTAATTTATAAGCAATCAGTCATTTGTACTGACTGAAAATTAAAATTGAGTAAGTAATCAATCAAACTCACTCATTAATCAGGAAGAAATTGTTCACTGAATTAAATCATTAAATCAATCAGTTTATTTTTACTTAATAACAGCAAAAATCCCTAATCCGTAAAATTTTATTGAATATTCAATCAAATGCACTTATAAAGCAGTGCAAAATGGATCCATGAATTAAATCAGTAATTTAAGAGTAGTCAGTAATTGTCACTGGCTGAAAATTAAAATTCAGTAAATAAATAATTAATCTCACTGCTTAATCATGAATGAATTGTTCACTGAATCAAATCGATAAATTAATCATTAATTTTGACATAATAGAAATAAAAAACCCTAAACAGTAAAATTTTAGTGAATATTCAATCAAACTCGATTATTAAGCTGTGCTAAATTGGACAATGAATGAAATCAGAAATCATTCTTTTTCACTGATCGCCAGTGAAAATTCACTGTATGATCAGTCAAATCCACTGATTAATCAGAGTGAAATGTGTCACTGAATATTATTGCTCGCAACATTTTCAGAATTTTTAAATTTTACAATGTGTGTAAGGTACGTGGAAGAAACATAAATGTTACAAAAAATGAAAAAATGCACCATGAAAAAACAATTTACATTTACATAACGAGATGTGAATGTAGTTATAATTTTCTATGTAGTAGTTTGTAGGTGTCAACTTTAAGTTTATATTTTCAATTTAAGATCTCGCACAAAACACATTATTGTAGCGAGCAAACAAGTTCTAAAATTTTTAGGTTTTTATTTGTACAAAAAAAAGAACATTATTTCCTGAAGCTAGGCCCAAAAAACTTTTCATTGGTGGAAAATAAATAATATTTAATGAGAATATTAAAACAATTGTGTGGTTGTAGTATCTAACCATTTCAGATTACTATGAGTCGGTAGTTGTTGCAATATTAGACAATGTTACTCTTACAAGAGCAGCTTTACTAGTTTCAAATATTAAAGCATCTCTGCAGGATTTGAGAGCAAACTTACAGTATATTTTGAACCCTCTAGCACAAAGATTGAAGCAGCTAGGAATTGTAAACGGTAGACGGACATTCGACCGTCGTTAGAATGGTTTCCAGCGTAGTCTACGAAATCCTGAAAAACAATATAATTTATAAATAAAGATTTTGGAAAAAGAGTGAAATATTTTAGGAAAATACAAAATCAAGTATCGATTCCCCCCAATTAAAATTTTCAAGTACAGCTGGGACGTTTTTCTTTCTTAAACTTTCCCGTATATGTTCCTAGCTTATTTGAAAATTCTAATTTTTGAAATTTGCTACTTGGTTTTGTATTTTTAAAACTTATTTCACTCCTTTTAAAAGGGCATTCTATTCATTTTAACTTTTTCATTTTAATTAATATTATTGATGTAGTTTAGTATACTTCTGGATTAATAAGGTAATATCACCAATTCTTGGCAGACCTTCCCTCCCCACCTCAGCAAGGTTTGATACATTTATTGTTGATAATACATTTGTTTAGATTGTGTTGCCTCAACAAGTGAGACCCGACAGGAGCGTCTATACAAATACACAGTCCTTACAATTTCTAAGGAAATCACACGTAAAATTAATATTAATTTGTATGCCGTCGTTAGCCCATTCTTATTATTTTACTTTTTAGCATATTCACCAAGAAAAAAATAGAAATTTACCAAATTTGAATCACCCCCCAGTGCGAAAATATAATAGTTATCGTACCGTACTGTCACTTTTTCTTCAAGTACTTTATCGATGCAAAACCAGTGGACCAATCAGGAAATAGTATCTACGCGGAAAAAGTCAGAAATTATTTGGCACCTACTTTTAAGTGAATTGAAATGAGTGAAGTTAAGGTTATATACAATGCATATCGAAGTGTGAAACCACCTTTGATTTTGTAAGTACCTTGAAAGTTTTTCTGGCTTCATTATTATAGCACACTTTGAATCACGGAAGTCTGGTGGGGCTGACGTTATAACTGGAAACACCACTTTTTGACGAATTATCTACTTATTTTGTACATGATTTTATACTTATGGAGTACATTTCTCGCATCAATATGGTAGTTGGATGTATACTTTCAATAATGAATGATTAAACTATCAAAGAAATTTACCTACACGCAGGAAAAAGAACCTTATATTTTACTGACAACCAAGTTAAATCTACTGATCTTCCAAGTACGTATATGGACAACACGGCAGTTCAGTAAATGCTACAAGTATAGGCAACTGAATATGATTATCTTTTGTGGTTACCAGTGCCGATTCCACAGCTCCACAAAAAAAATCGAGAAAAGTACCCCCGGAGTCCGACTATGTCTATCATATGTTTTCGGGGTCGCTGAATCCAAATTCGGGGTCCGTTTGGCTCCATCACGTCAGATTTCGTCCATAACCTCAAAAAACATGAAAATCGCTGATGTAAGGTGAAATATCATTCGTACCTATGAAAAGTGGTCATATCCTATGTTTTCGAGGTCGCTGAGTACGAATCCGGAGACGTTGTGATTCTATGATGTCACGCTTCGTCCCTAACCTCAAATAAAAATGATTAATTTGTAATTTTATGTAAAACATCTATTTTTTCAATGCAAAGTGGTGATATCCTATGTTTTATAGGTCGCTGAGTACGAATTCGGAGTTTTTGTGGTGCATTTAAAAAATACATGTTTTACATAAAATTACCCATTCGCGCTTTTTCGTTGAGGTTAGGGACGATGCGTGACATCATAGAACCACAACGACTCCGGATTCGTACTTAGCGACCTCGAAAACATAGGATATGACCACTTTTTATAGGTACGAATGATGTTTCACCTTAAATCAGCGATTTTTATGTTTTTTGACGTTATGGACGGAATCTGACGTGAGGGAGCCAAACGGACTCCGAATTTGGATTCAGCGACCCCGAAAACATATGATAGACATAGTCAGACTCCAGGGGTACTTTTCTTGATTCTTTTTGTGGAGCTGTGTTCTCAAATGGTGCTGACCTGTGGATCAGTAGATTTTACCGATCCAGTCGCTATTCTGCACTGTTCCTCGACGCTGCAATACACGGAGAAAATTTGTGTGTTAAATTTTACATCACTTAGTTCGGTAAATGGAGGACATTACGGCATTATATTAAAATTTCACTTTCAGTTACGTAAAATGAAATAGGGTAATATTTGATGTGAAAATATGAATTATTAATATAAATTCATTAAAATTTAATTCGTGATTCAGTAAGAAATAATACAACGAGATAATAAAGATTACCTACCAATTAGGTAAAATCAGTCGAACAGTTAGGTACAGTTTCAATCGTAGAAAACAAAGTCTACCTCCCTATATATGTGAATTCTACATCCCAGTCATGTAAAATTTCGTGTGCCAGCCAAAAAAAAACATTCTTGCTACAAACAGATTCTGGGGAAATCCACTACTGACAAACACATGCTCACATATAACATACAATTCATAAGTGTATTGTTGGTACATATACACAATTTAACTTAAACAATTACATTCAATTACGATACATTACACACGATATAGTCGCACGCTTTTAACGATATTAACGCTATTAAAAATCGAAAACGCTGCGACGGGTTTCGAACCACCTAAACTACGTTTAACGCGTTCTATCGCTAACAACTAAACCTCAGGGCTAACCTAACAGCTGAAATATCGAGAAAAACATCTCGGCTATAAAGTTAAAGTACGAGTACGCCACGTCTGTACAAAATAATATCTGGTCCCCGTTTCATCGAAATTCGTTATTGTAACATTTTATTAATAAGCGGGCTTATAAATTTGTAGGAA
>CAKNWT010284830.1:0-35334 GCA_932066315.1 Andricus coriarius | reverse complement strand
ATTTGTTCTGTGATACCTTTAACGTAGGGTAGGATTATGGTCAAGTCATTATGACAAGTCAACACAACCCACTAAAGAAAGAGAGAGAAATAAGACCATAATCCTACCCTACGTTAAAGGTATCACAGAACAAATGGGAAGAATTCTCAACAAACACAACATCCAAACCATATTTAAACCACCTGCGAAAATAGGACAGCTTCTAAACATTCCTAAAGATAAAAAGGCACCTCTCAGTGATCCGGGAGTATATAAAATCCCTTGTTCTTGTGGCAAAGTCTATATTGGAGAAACCGGGAGGGCGGTGAACCAACGTGTAAAGGAACATGAGAGTAAAGTCAGGCTAAAACATTTCACGCAATCAGCACTAGCTGAGCATCATATTGAAACAGGAATAGCATTTGGTTTGACAAAACAACCGTCATCGCAAAAACGTAAAATATTTTTGCAAGAAAACATAGAGAAGCAATCGAAATCTTGAAACACCCTAATAACATCAATAGGGACAATGAATATAGTACCAATCCGATTTGGCTTTCCGTCCTCCCGGGGTTTTTTAAAATGGACTTGATTGGCCAATCAAGTTCGAGTAGTCCCTATCATGGGGCGCTCTGGCCAATCACAGGCATCGTAGAGAATATATGTAAGAACAACATAACCTGAAACTCAGGACAGGTCAGCCCTGAAGAAGTGAACTGCTATGTTCACGAAACGTCGGCAAGCTCGTAGTTTTGCACACGATTGAAAC
Source organism: Andricus coriarius (assembly GCA_932066315.1). Taxonomy (NCBI): domain Eukaryota; kingdom Metazoa; phylum Arthropoda; class Insecta; order Hymenoptera; family Cynipidae; genus Andricus; species Andricus coriarius. Next base: position 34,586 of record CAKNWT010284830.1, on the reverse strand, counting down.
CCGAAAAAGCTTTAAATTTTAAATTTTAATTTATCATAATGAATCATCGTGAAAGCATTAAATCTATTATTAAACAAAAAAGTGACGTACTTTAAATCTCAGGTAACATTGATGAAAGAGTGAAGACAGTCATTTGGCTCATATGCACGTCACATCTTAAAACGAATAGCTCATGTGAAGTTGGAATGGCCAACAACCTTTTGGCGTAAGAAGTTACAGGAAAATGTCGATAGTAATTTACATGGTGATCAGATGATTCTCCCATCAGGCGTGTACCCACGCATAAATGTAAATGATCTCTATACATTTTTAATGAAAGTCCACCGTAGCAAGTAAGGAATATGTTTATAACAATTATCTGAGACAGAATAGATAATTCATGGATAAAAATATTCAATGTTAATCTACAAGGAACAGATATTATTAAACAAAATGTCTCTAAAAAGAATTATATTTGTATGCATATCATTAAGCTATTTCCCTTTCGGCGAGCACTGCTTAACTTTAGTGATCTAACGGGAACTGGTGCTTCCAGCGTGGTACGGCCGTTGGCATATTTACTTGAGAAAAATTACGAATGCTCAGGACAAAGTGACGTGATCACGTAAAAACAATATTTTTTGTTCATTTTTGTCAGTATAATGAATCAGAACACGAAACCTCGTCTTAAGATGCAAATCTGTTAATTAAGTTCACTTCATGCAGTTCGCCTCGCCTCGATAGTAACTCGATAGGAACGGCGGTTCGAGCCGATCAAATTTAGAGCCAAGGATTGAGCATTTGAAATTAAAATTTTTCAGTTTTAAAATTACGGTTGGTAACGTTTGAAATTGAAAATATAAAGGTTTTGACGATTTCAGATATCTAAAATTTTTCTTAAAATGATTAAAATTCGAATAAATATAATGTATCCCGTAAACGGAATGAGATATGCCAAAACATATATTTTTGGACTCAACTCTAGAATTATAGAGGATATGATTCATAATGATATAATATTATATATAATGAATAGCTTCCTCAATGGGTATGAATATATTTATGAGTAATGTTAATAATTTCAAAGAATATTATGAGGCAGTGACGCGGCTAGTTTTACGGAAAATTGCGTAATATTAAATAAACCGTTTTGAATTACATATAATCTTGAGTTTTATTTGAAAACTTGCATTCTAAACTTTCTGGATTTACATTTACTTAATAAACGCATTCTAAAAAATGTTTCAATAAAATCTGTGAAAACATTGAATCGTGAATTAGGGAAATTCATCGTGCGCATACAATAATGCAAAAAGTTAAACATGTGCTTACTTTTGAAAACTGAAATTTCTCAATTTCCTTGTGAATAGAAACAATGTATGTTTTTCATTGCACGCAACACTCGGACAGGATTACATCTTTATAGTTTTATAACAGCGCGTGTTTTCGGGATGGGAAATGTATCTCTGCTTCGATTGTGCGGGTCTCTGTATTCGGGATACCACGACCCTATCTGTAAAATTTACAAATTTGTTTTGCTGTGGCAGCATGGCAAACCTTGTACGTGGTCGGGATTTGTAAACCCTTATTTCATGCCTGACATGACCATGAAATTGAATATTTGGCTTTACACCTGAGGTGACGTCTTCGTTCCCTTCTACGACTCTAATTTACTACTTACGATTCGTATTTACATTTCATTATTAATAATAATGAATCTTTATTATTGACGCATCTAAATTTTTCGTTCTTTTTTAATTTTCCAACAAACAAAGCTGCTGGACATAGAGACACTTGGTACACTTAAAGAATATTTTATAAGACTGCAGTGTCTAATTAAGGGTAATTCGACTATGACGCCTCACCAAAATTACGTTCGATTTTTCCAACCCCGCCACCCATTTTTCTAAAAGCATGTTTTAAACGAAAGAAACAATAATACTTTCGAATCACTGAACAAGCATTTCAAAGTCGTGTATTTTTGTAGTTAGGAGATCTAAATCTATACTTTTTCTAGACGATGCCTAAGGCGTGCATCTGTAGGATTTCGCACTTCGCGCTCGGATGCTTTCGCTTCTCGCACTTCGTGGTTGGTTTAGTTCACAGTCTAATATGCATAAACAGAAGCTTACATGAAAATATCACAAAACTGTAGTAACCTCGACTTTCAAAGAGATTGTTAATATTTTTTCATTTTAGATGAAAAAGAGACATAATTTACTTAACGGTCTGAAGGCCTTAAGGAACACATTCTCCTATCCAATACTCGCGCTCCATTTATATATATATATATATATATACGTATAATTCTATAATAAATTATCTGATCACAATAATTTATTCCATACGGGTCATTCCCAAGATTTTTTTTTAAATTGCAGCAAAAATTCTTTACGACCATGTCAGCGATTTAGCTGGCCATTTTTTTCTAATAGTAGGTGCCCTAAAACCCACAAAACAATGTATTCGATTTTTCGAATCAGAACTTTACTTGAAATCGTTTTTTCGAATTTGATTTTTTCTTCAACTTTACTTTTCTTTTCAAACCTGCATAAAAATAGAAATTAATAACCCATTTCAAAGTTTAATAGCTGAATTCATTCGAATTTCTAATTGACTAAGTTTCAAACTTTAAATACAAAGAAAAAGCCTGAAAAGAATCATATGGTTACCTACTCTTGCATAGTTTTTTGAAAATTTCTGTTAATTTTTGAAATTATTTACATCTCTAATTATTTTGACAATTTTTGTAATTTTTGTAATTATTTTTGAAATTTTGTAGGATCTCTGCAGGATTGCAGAGAGTTTTTGTTAAGTAAAAAAACTGGCGTTGAGTAATAAGTTTAATTTGAATTTGGTTAAAGCTCACCAGCCTCTGGTCACTAGACAGCGAAACTTGAAGTATCATATTCTGATCCTGCTCTGAGACAACGCTAGACGGCGCTGCTGTTTTCCCTGCCCACGTCCTTTGTTTAATTTTTGAATTTGACAGCTATGTCGGAAAATTTCAGCATATTCATTTGATCGAAAATTTAATCATGAAACCCCGGCCGATTTCAAGTGATAAACAAAAGTGTTATGTATTAGATTGTCCATCAACGAATCGAGAAAAATCTCATCATTTTCCTATAGATAGGCAAATCGGTTTGGAGTGGATTGAAGCCACGGGTAATCCACATTTGCTAGATATAACCTATTGAAAGGTGTATCAAAATGGATACCGAATTTAACGAAAGATAAATCTCTATTTCAAATAATAAGTTTCGCATAAAAATTGAGGAATAATTGAATAGAAACATTGCTTTGTATAGTATAAACTAAAATTTCCATTTTCCCCGAAGAATCGAAAAAATGTACGCTATTTATATGTACTAACGAATATTTCATTCCACTATCACTTTTAGTTGTAATTATTATTAGGTATTAACAGTTGTAAATAATGTCTATATATAGAGTCAATTGATTCTAATGTACAGTTCATCGAATGCCATTCGGAAATGTTGCTAAAAGTTTAAAATAAATGCCACTTTAAACTTCAAAATATTCTTTTATTATTTTAGTGATAGTTCCTTATAAAACACAATTTTATTACAAAACCAAGAAAAAAATAAATTAGCAATTCTTAAATAATTATTCTAATTATTAGTTATGTATCTTTATTTGTTCTTTCTTGGTTTCTTATGGTTTGATTTACTTTTTAAATTAATTTAAATATTACTATTATCATTATTATTAGGCCAAGTCTAAACATCCATATAGTCCGTACGTTTTGTATGTTTATGACATACACGAGTCTTAACGTACGGACTTGACAAGGGCTTGTGTCCGGATGTATAGACCTTACCTTATTATTATTATCATCTTAGGGATGCGAAATACCGCTATGAGGCGCCACCGACGATTATTGTCTTTCATTTTTAATGTTGTATCTGGGTCAAAATATCTCAAATCGGCCACTTTTAAATCGATAGTTCTATTTTCAATCAATTTATACAGTTTTCGGTTCTTTTTTATATCAAAATAAACGCCCTAAAATATGTTTGCAAAAAATTATTATTTTAAAAGTTATTAACAATCAAAGTTCTTGATAATGTTTTTTTCAAAAATTCATTACTCCCGAAGGGTTCATCGAAATTCAATAATTGAGCTACGAAAATTTTTCTTACGAAGCATACTTTACGCCTAAAAATTGTTCAGTAGAAAAAAACATTTTTTTATTGTTTAAATAATCGTTTGTTTAAAAAAATTGAAAATTAATTAAACTTCTCCGCCTGTGAAAGAATTCTTCCGCGTTGCAATAGATTCTACAATCTCTTCCGAAAATTTTGGTGAAAAAAAATTTGTATTTTGCAGTAGTTCAAAACTTATTGATTTTTTTGTGACCGCGCTCCGACCCCCCAGCGCTGGTCGAGCACGTTCGGACGCGCACGCTTTGTCATTGTGCTACTGCAGTTTTATTGCTAATTATTGTTTTATTGGTCGTGGGTGTGGTGAGCCCACACTCTTGTAGTTATTTACTACAAGAAATTATTCACCTAAAAAAACACTACCCGAATCGGGTAGTGTCACGCTTACCCCTAGAGGCTCGCCGAAATGGAAATAGCTTAATGATATACATACATAAATATAGAATATATACTGGTTCGGGGAATCCTAAGGCAAAAATAACTATAGCGAAACGTGGTTGTGCATGCATGTCCTCAGATTTTCTTTTTTTCATTTCTGCGAAATATGATGCGAAATTTACTCCATCTGTTGGAAAATACATTTGAGCGTCATGTAAATCAACGATGTAAAGTACGAGTGATCCAGTGCGCATAGAAGTTGAAAGAACAAGTGATTTCGAAACTGCACAAAAACTGAAGAACCCTACTGAAAATTTGCACGTGGATTTCCACGTGGATCTCTAGGTGTCAATGTTAGAAAATCCATGTGGATTTACAGGTATATTTCCACGTGCATTTTGAGGTACTGTTCTCATTTCTCTCAAGTGCGATTTTTCACGCAAATTTACACGTTCAATTCCACGTGTAAAATATATTTACCGAATTTATATCAAATGACATGTCATACGTGCATTTCCACAAGAATAATAGATTAGCTAAATTGGTTAAGCGAAACTTTAAACGTGGAAATGCACGTGTAAATCCACGGGAAATTACAGGCGTAAAATGTCACTTGGCTGAAAGTCGGCCAATATATTGTTTACGTGGAAATGCGCTTGCAAATCCACATTGAAAATGTCGCTTATAGCCAATTTAGCCAATCTATTATTCTCGTGGAAATGCACGTGTGACATGTTACTTGGTAGCAATTTAACCAATATATTTTTCACCTGGAAATGCACGAGTAAACCTTCGTGTAATGTGTCACTTGATATAAATTCGGCAAATATATTTTACACGTGGAATTGCACGTATAAATTTGTGTGAAAAATCGCATGTGAGAGAAATGAGAACAGTGCCTGAAAATGCACGTGGAAATATACCTATAAATCTACGTGGATTTTCCAAAATTGACACCTAGAGGTGCACGTGTAAATCCACGTGCAAATTCACGTGCAAATTTTCAGTAGGGAAAATATGAGGACATGCATGCACAACCACGTTTCGCTATAGTTATTTTTGTCTTAGGAATGCCCGAACTAGTATATATTCTATAATTAACATTACCAATAAAACTGCAGTCACACAATTACAAAGCGTGCGCGTCCGAACATGGTCGACCAGCGCTGGGGGGTCGGAGCGCGGTCACAAAAAAATCAATAACTTTTGTACTACTGCGAAATACACATTTTTTTTTCACCAAAATTTTCGGAAGAGATTGTAGAATCTATTGCAACGTGAAAGAATTCTTTCACAGGCGGAAAAGTTTAATTAATTTTTAATTGTTTAAAAGAAACGATTATTCAAACAATAAAACAAAGTTTTTTACTTCTGAACAATTTTTTAGCGTAAAGTATGCTTCGTAAGAAAAATTTGTATAGCCCAATCAGTGAATTTCGATGTACCGTTCGGGAGTAATGAATTTTTGAAAAAAAAAATGATTAAGAACTTTGATTGTTAGTAACTTTAAAAAAAAAAAATGTTGCAAAAATATTTTAGGGCATTTATTTTGATATAAAAAAGAATCGAAAACTGTATAAATTGATTGAAAATAGAACTATCGATTTAAAAGTGGCCGATTTGAGATATTTTGACCCATCTATAAGTCCCATCCCCGTACAAATAGTAGGGTCCCGTGGGGCGCCGTCGAGCCATGCAAAATTGAAAAAATGTCACTAGCCCGCATGGTGAAAATTTCAGTGCACTACTGGCTTAGAATTCGTAGTATGTGTGTATACGCATATGCCAGCGGCATACTCGTAGATCGTGCAATGTCGCAATTTCACGTACGCTTCCAAGCTGGTTGTGTGTGTCGAGTGCGTAGAGCAGCCAAGCTGGAGAGAGGGAACAGTGTTGCGGGGTCGCGATAATGTTACGTTTATCCGTTTGAAATTGACTAAAATTTCCATGATTTTCATTAGATTCATCTATAAAACTACTAGGTGAAGAAATTTGATATTATTTCCCAAAATTTGTATTTTCAAGCAGCACAAATACCAAATTTTTTTTAAATTTCTCAACCAGAGCGTTTAATTACTACAAATTAAAATGTGGAGAGTGCCTATGCATTGCCCACGTATTACGTGTTAAAGTTGTCAAATTTGACGTTAATTATCTCCGCATCGGTGCGGCTCACCGTGTGATGTATGGGCCTGTGTGATCCATAATATGCTCCGAGTGTTAAATTATCAAGGTAGGTGCCATAATACTTTACACGCAGAAAAAAGAAATGTTTTATTTACTTATCAAGAAATGTAACTTGTTTCTTGTAACCGTAACAGTAAAAACTGCACTTAATGAGGGTGTGAACATGTCAAAATCACTTAGCATTTCGTAAGTGTCACAGTGAAATTAAGGTGAATTAAGCGGCAATCCTTTAGTAAATCAAACCTCTATTCCCTGGTATTAAATACTGTAAGACATGTGAAATTCACTGAACCGACATTACAATAGTGGTGCAGTGAACATTACAGAAGGATCGGTACATGCTACCGATCCGATCCGCGCGGACCACCGGATGAATTCATGACGCCATCAGCAATGGATGGATTGCATTACCTCATGGCATCACCTAAAAAACATTTTTTTTGACATCTGTGACAGTCGTCACATTAATCCATATTCCCACGTAGAAATAAAGGGGTTTTATAATAAATAACACTATTTTGGATGGCACATCTTATTCACAGATCGCATACAGTTGAGAGTTTATTGGAGCACTACGTGTTTGAGTCCCACGCCTGTCACAGCTGACTTGTATGGATATGAGGTAAATGCGAGAACATTTTTCTTGTACACGCAATGGCATGGGCGCGTATTCAGAAGTCGTTACCGAGGTCACCACCGCAGTTACAAATGCATTTCGGGATTATTTCACAGATCGTAACATGTATAATAGTGTAGTGGTTAAGATAGTCGACTTGCGTGCTTAGGTTTATGCGTTCGAACCCCCCCGTTGCGTGCGAAATTTCAATTGTATTATAAGCGTTGTAACCTTGCAAATTCCGATTAATTATAAGTATATCCGAACATTTATCTATTAATTAACCGTGTATTGATTTATTAATTATTTTTTAGCAATATTTTTTTACAATTCATAGTGCCGTCTAAAGACTCTAAAGTCTAAACTATACTAACTATAGTCTATACCATTAACATAAGTTAGCTCTGCAGTCTGCAGTGGGACTCGAGGTTCGTTCGACTTTCGACTTCGAAACAGCATCAGAGTCTCACTGCTACTAATAATATCCGTGCAGAATAGCGACTGGATCGGTAAAATCTACGGATCCGCAGGTCAGCACCACTTGAGAATTTCCACTGGTAACCAGAAATGATAGTCATATTCAGTTGCCTATACTTGTAACATTCACTGAACTGCCGTGTTGTCCATATATGTACTTGGAAGATCAGTAGATTAAACTTGGTTTTCAGTAAAATATAGGGTTCTTTTTTCTGCGTGTACTGAGAAATTCCGCAATGTACAAATTGTGCTAAATTTTCGTGAAAGTATTTCCTTATTTGTAGTTAGTCAATTTGTCACTATAATTCTTCTTACACATTATTTTTTATTTAAAAAGCCAGATATGACATCCTGTTTGGATAGATAATAATTGATTGTTGGCAAGACATTGCTACACGGAAAAACGTCGATTCTCAAAAGTACACCGATCAGTGTTGTTTTGAGTTGCAACAAAAATGAGATACCGGAGAATGTGAATACAGCTATATTCATGTTATACTTGAAGTATTCTCATTTTGAGAAAAATATATCTCATTTCGGGACCATGACAAATGAGCAGCAACGAAAATGAGCCCATTGTTTTTCTGTGTATGTGTTTCCTTAAGTTGGAAGTAGTGATTATTTTCCAGTGATTATAATTATTTGCATTTTTAAATTACCATTTTGATTTAGTGGGTCTAGAATATATATGCGAAAAATTTTCCTATAGGTGGACTATCGCGGCGGTTAAAAATGATAAGTTTATTATTTTCAACCGGTACCCGTTCATGAAACTGAATTAAATATTTTCGAATTCTAAAGAAGGTTATAGTGACACCGCGAAGTTTTTAAACCTTTGGGAATTTAAAAATTGTTTAAATTTATTTTATGATTTTCAGTAATTCAGTTTTAATTAAAATTACACGCCATAATTTTATTTTTGCAAAAAAAAAATGTTTTTTGTGATTATTTAAATTTAACATTCCTACTTGCTACCTGAAAAAGTAAACCCCCAAAATTCATTTTTAAATTAGATCGAATTTGAGGGAGCTTTTGCATTCCGGTTCATACAGTATATAAAATTGTTATTATTGAGTCATGATTTCAAACTGTACGATTCGTATTTTACTATAAATGTTAACGTTATCATCTGTGGAAGTTACGTAACCTATCCAGTTTTCGTCAATTCTCTACGTTTTGAGACCCCTGAGCCAGCAGAAAACGGTTTTTACGTATATGCCTTTGTGTGTCTGACGAAGCGATAACTTTCGAAGAAATGTTTTAATTAAAAATTTCTTCGGTATACTCTTTTGTGGTCCAAAAATACCGGTCAAGTTTTTTAAAAAGCATTTTATATATTTATGGTTTTGGACATGAAAAATAAAAATAGCAAAATTCAATTTTCCCACGAAATTGAACTAGATACGGTGAATAGTCCAGGAACAAACTAGTTTTTGTTTTAAGCGCGGAAAATGCCACAAGGAAATCAAAAATTAAAATTTACAGCTAAACTTGTCGGCTTGACAAAAAAATGACCTACAAAATTGCCTTAAGCCATTTTTTCATGGTACGCATAGTTTGGTCGTGAAATTAGAATTATCACATTTTATTATTTATGGTGGAAGGTGATAGATTTATGTGAATTTGAACCTATCCAGGTTTCGTCAATTTCTCGACGTTTTGTGACACCCTCAATCATCAAAAATGTTTGTTACGAACATGTCTGTCTGTGTGGATAAAATTTCCTAAGCAGATTTTCCTTCGGTACACTCTTTTTCGGTCTAAGAGGACAGGTTAAGTTTGTTCGCCAGCGTTCAAACACTAATATGTTTTGTTTTATGCATCAATTACTGGCAATAAAGATTATTGCAAAATAAGTAATGAAATAATAAATATTAAAATAATAATTACTAAAATTTGTCCTTTATTTTGCAATATCTAAGCAAATATTCTCGGGCGTACGTACACAAAAATAATATAAAATGCATTTAATATATAATAGAGTTCAACACATTATATAGAATGTTTTGTGTTTTGGATATTCGTTAACCAAGTTCGAAGCGTGAGACACATGATGAGAATGTATTCTTTAATATCGAAGCAGCTTTAATAAAAGGGAATTCACAATTACCAAATGAGAGTTGTCAACGTTTTTCCTTTAATTTAAAACGGTTTACGCACAAATGCTGGGGAAGCACAAAGACTGAGCGCAGTGCGCGTGGTAAATACATTATCGAGCACGAAACGTGAGATCCGACAGATACGCGCTCAAACTTGCATAATTGCTGAATTTTTACAAAGTGAGGTTCAAGCATACAATTTTAAAGTTTTGAAATTTCTTTAAATTTTTCAAAAAATAACGTTTTTGAAAATATGTCCTAGATATTATTTATAATGCATCAGGTGCCGTTCAAGTATTGCGTCACACATTCTTCTAAAAATTGTTTACCCCCGTCCTCCTCTGCTTAGCGTTTTTTATAGTTAGTTTATGTAACTTTAACATGGGCTTCACACTACGGCTGACAAATTTTAGATATTTTCCTGGTTTCTTCGAAAAGAGTGAAAAAAGTTATAACCGTTACGCCGACAGTTCCATTCCAGAAGAATGAAGAAACTTTTAGAGGCTGAGAACCTTTTTTCTCTTAATTTTTCCAGTTTGTTTTTTTAATTTGTAATACGATTATGATCCTAGTTTTTTTTATCGAAATGTAGCTTATTGCAAAGTCGAAAAATTTTAATTTTTTGTTCTGTTCTGTTGTTTAATATCAACTTCATTCGATTTCAGACTCGAATCTTTTCTATTTAAACTCTTAGTACATGGGAAGGATTTCTAAGTTTGACTATTTTCAAAGCCGAAAACATTTGAATTGTAAATTTTTCTTTTTAATAAAACATGAAGGGCTTCTGTATTTTTCATGATGCACAAACTTTCCGGAAAATTCCCCGTTTTACCGTTTTTCCGGGGCGCTAGATAAAATACCGTAATTGTAACTGAGGTAATCTTTAACTACGTTTTACTATATTTATCATCATTTCACGAAACGGAATATTTCGTTATTTTAATATATGATTCTAGAGTGAAAATAAAGTGTCACATATGTCAAAGTTTAACCACAAATTATTATTTTTCAATCATATGAAGATCACTTGCGAATTCTCAAAAAAGTGCACACATTTTTCTTCAGAATGTAGTATTTTTCGAACGAGTGTAGTTATTCGAAATTTTTTTTACTCGACATAATATTTCAATGGGTAGTAATATTTACTTCACATTTCTTGAGTTTCATTCTGGGTAAACCCCTTCTTCACATTGAAGAAACTATTTGTAAAGAACCGAATTTTGGATTTTTTCAGAAATAACGAAAGATAAAAAAAAGGTTCAAATAAAAGTATACGTATCTAAAAATGTTGGATGAAAAATAACCTTTGCTCTTTTGTGTTATCTTACATTGTTTACAAGAAAAAATCAAAAATTAAATTTAAAAAAAATGTAAGGCCTCAAAAATCGTTAAATCTCCATAAAATTGATCGGATGCTTTTATTCTAAGCAGAAACTGTAAACAAATATGGGAACAAATTAAAAAAGTGGAGCTTTACAGGAAATATTTTTTATTATCTTCATCTTAAAGTAGACCTAGAGTAGACTTGATGTGTTCTGCTCAGACTAGAACCGTGCTAAATCACACCTATGGTCACGTTTCATGACCTTGAGATAGGTGGCCACAGGGCACGACGAAATATTAACGACAGGCCAGCGAAACCCTCGTGTGGCTTGAGGACACAAAATGACACAACGATGAAAGCTTTCTGCATCCATCTCGCAAGAGCCTTCGCATATTTTTGGTACGCCGCTATGGCCTAAAGTGTACTAACCAGTGATCGTTTCGCACCTCCGACAGCACCCATCACAAGGACAATTACTGCAAAAAGTGCGAGACCTCTGGGTGTTTCTTGCACCACACAGCATGCATTCGCGCCATGTAATATTTTCGTTCAGTGGCCATACTGGTATCGTAGCAGTCCCAGTGGCGGACTGGCCATAGGTTGGGATGCGGGAAACCCCGCCGGCGCCCACCCTATCAGGCGCCCCCCAAGGCATGTAGGCGCCCTCTAAGATCATTTTTTTAAACAATGTAAATGTTTTTAATATTAAACAAGAGAAAGCAGAAGGAGATTATTAAAATGGTACTTTACTCATAAACATATAACATCGTACATGAATTACAAATTATACTTCCAAGGCAAATAAAAGTTTTGTGATGATTAATTTGTTTCTTGTTCCAGGATTCGTAACTATGCAAAAAATAATTGTATAACAGAATATTTGAAATAATTGAATGTATTAAATTGAAGGAACAAGAGGCAAAAAGTTTGAAAGTCTCATTCATGAGATAATTTTATTTCGAGAGAAAACGATTTTGAAAAGTTGGTGCTTTGACGGTTTTGTACCGTGTTATTCGTGCGACATCTCAAATGTATAAAAAAAGCAATAAAATTATACGTTTATTCTGGTGTCATTTTTATTTTCTGAAGCAAGTTTTATTAATAATTGAATCGGATAATTGTACAAAACTGATATTTAGAAATAATTATTCATAGTAAAAAATATTTGCATGAATATATTAGGTTGAAAATCATTTTTTTGATAACTCATTATGAAATAAAAAAGTTTCTGTATTAAAATATTAGTACTGCCTCAATACTTTTCAGTACTAAGATTGATTAAAATAGAGATTTTGTTATTTCATAGAGTTATTAAAGAAATTAATTTATAACATAATGGCTTCATGTAAATATTATTCACTTTGGCCAATTATTCTTAAATATAATGTTTTTACGATTCTTAGATTTAATTAATAATAAAACTAGCTTTAGAGAACAGAAATCACAAAAAAATGAACGAATAAATTCATTTGGTTTTATTTATAAATTTGAAACACCGCGCAAATTTTGAAAGTTCTTAAGCGATTAATAGCGAGATGAACAGTTTTTCGCATAATAATAGTAATTATTGCACGCTTTTCATTATATACTACTGTTATGTTGTAGACAATATGTTTCTTAATAAAAATTAAAAACATCATTATAAAAGTGGCCCAAAAACTAATGGCGTGTTTTTTTTTTTTCAGGAAGGCGCCCTTACATATCGACTTCCCGCGGGCGTCTCAAGGTACCCAGTCCGCCACTGAGCAGTCCAGTAGGTCGTCCCTGAGTCGAAACGTCCACTCATAAGTATTGAGATCTTGCCAGTCCATCGTATTGACTCTTTCTTGACTGGCTGGCTCTAGAGTAGTCGGCATTGTTGTCTGACTTATTGTCGGGAGACCTACCCGTTTCATTATTTTGAACCGCAATTATATCTATGTTTGGTGTTATCATTTTTGATTTTACAAGCAGTTAGGGAAAGGTTTCGTCACCCCGCGCTGAGCCTCGCATGCCAGGATAAGGCTCTATACTCTGGTAGATCGTCCGGTTTTCCAGAGGGACCGGTTGACACACCACTCCCTGGTCCGAAAGTGCCCGAAAGTGCCTTCTTTTAAATATGCAATTAATGTTGCAATAATTAATTAACCAGTTTCATACTTTCGGAAAATATGTCTCTTATCACCCTAAAGAAGTGTGCAAAATTTCAGCCAAAAATAATAATTAGTTTTCATAAAAATCTCATTTGTTATTAGAAATTGGACTATTTTACAGCGGAATTTCTACAAATTTGGCCGATAGGATCTGAACAAAATGTTGATTATAGTTCTCTGCGGGAGCTGTGCTATGGAGGACACTTAGCGGCAAACAGATTTTTCATTATTAAATTGCATAAAAATGGGTACAAAAAGAGGGTATGTTTTTTCGCTATAAACCAGTAGAATAACTTTGTTAATTTTCACTCAATGGGATCGGGATGAAATTCATTCGATAATTGCTATTCTTCTACACATTTGAAAAAAAGTTTTCGTAGTTGCAGAGGGGTGTGGGGAGATAATTTTTTTTTCTTCAAAAATTACTGCTATTGCAATTTTTAACTTAGGGAGCTGAAATTTAAACTAAATGCAGATTGAGAGTTGTACTATTTGTTATTAAATTGGCAAGGCTATGCATGATTATTTATTGTCGATTATGGTGACTGATTATGGGAGAAGGATCGACGTATTCTGTGGCGGCGGAGTAGGGGAAACCGCTGCTGGCGGTCGGGCGCTCGAGCCAGAATTGAATTCACGCGTTCAAATTGAAAAGACTGTATATCTCCGCAACCAATGGACGTATTAAGATGTTTTTTTTAATTTGGACTAGCTTTCCGTGCTGATTAAAAATCTATTGAGAAATTTTCAAAAAAATTATATCTCGTGTCAGAAATGCATAACTATTTTATTTATCTTCCTACATTTTACCAACAATTCATTGTTGTAAAAAAAATGTAAAATGGTAAAAAATTGTTTTGAAAATTCTTAAAATATTGTCTACAAACGAAACAAAATTTTTCTCTTTATATATTCTCAATCTATATTTAATGCAAATTTCAGCTCTGTATGTTGAAAATTGTAGTAGCAGTAATTTTGGAAGGCAAAAAAATTATCTCCCCCCCCCTCTGCAACTACAACTATTTTTTTCAAATGTGTAGAAGAATAGCAGTTATCGAATGACATGGCTGTAGAAATCTGGAGTTTTGAATGATAGCTGCTCCCCTTTGGTTTTGTGCAGGCTGTGGTTACTAGTATAGGAAAAATCGATGCCACATACTCTGGTCCTATTTTTCGGGCTCGTTAGATGGCTCTGTAGGTCTTTCCCCGCTACACGTCTCTGAGGGGTTCATGTTTCATCTATCTCTCTTACTACTTCATTCTTTACCGACCGGTGTCAACTTTGTTATTTCCTGGGCCTAACCTATGAAGAAGTGTTCAAAGGCCAGTACGTACATTATTGAATCGTCTGTCCCGAAGAATAAGTCTCTAACCAATTTTTCCAAAAACAGAGCGTATTAACTGTATTATGCTTCGCTAGCCTGTCGTATCTCCATTTAAAAACACATAGAGATACGACACTCTAGCGAAGTAAAATATAGTTGATACACTCTGTATATGGGTATACGGAAAACTTTATTAGCGACTTATTCTTCGAGACAGTCGAAATATATTATGTATTTCTATTTGTTTTTCTATAGCTTTTTCAATTTATTAAGTTTTTTAATTAGATTATCTACAAATCATCTGGATATAACGTCAAGCATCTATTATCTTATCTTGAAAACCTGCGGGCTCGTTTGATGGCGCCACCGCCGAATATACGCGTGCACTTCTAAAGCATTGAGTGTCCACAGCCTGGTTTTGCGTACGCGGCGTTGTTACCTAGCAGCTTCTGCGCTCATTTCTAATCCCTAAATAGCTTTATTTGTCGGTGAATCATTACACAGGTATGAGAAAACCTTTACACATTCAGTATGTACGGACCTAGCATCGATGATTTTTTGTAAATATAAAAAGATACATTTTTGGATTTTTTCATGTTTAAAACTTTAAACGCGTTTTTCTCGAAACCACGTATTCAAAGTCGGTGACGGTTGTAGCTCAAAATCTACTGCATGGATCCTTTTGAAATTTGGTATACTATTTCTATACATAATTCATGAGGTAACATTGTCGAGTTTTTTCAAATATTATTTTTATTATTATTAGTTATTTTACCATAACAAATGCGTTGATTTCTTAGAAAAAAAACTCGTTTTGACTTCAAAGTGTCACAAAAAAAAATCCAAAAAGGAGAGCCATGTTATCTCGAGAAACATCTCACCTGACTAACGCACTTTGATTTTTTAATTTCGGATGATCCAGTGGTCAGTTAGAACCGTCACCGCAAAGTAACTTTTTTTCGAGGAACCTTCGGAGATTTGCTGCCAACGGCCTATTTATTAATATTTTGCAGTGAAAATTAGTGAGAATATGGTTCAGATTTTCTATTATTATGTACCGATTAAAGAAATAAACCAACATTACACATATCGCTTTAAAAAATTCTTGAAAATGTGAATTTTTTTGCCCGAATTAACTATACTCCCCCCTTAAACTATATGAGTGGTAATATTAAGTGATTAAGATTGGTCATTCATTATTATTTATTTATTTTATAAACAAATTTTATAAACAAATGCATAGTTTGGACATTTATAGAAAGAAAGTAAGTTTATGTTTCTCATCGTCTTCAAATTACATAAGTGGTGATGTTTAGTGATGAAGAATTGTCAATCTATATTATTTGCTTATGTTATAAAACAATTTTATTTAAAAAATGTAAGTTCAAAGTAGAGTAATGTTTTACGTAAATGTCGGTGAGGTTGACTGGAATAAAATTCGTTTTAAAACTGCTTTTCAGTTTTTTCAATAATTCAAATATTCAAAATATACATTATTCAGAAGAAGCTGCAGAAGCCCGTAATAAGGAGTTCAAGCGGTTCAGAGAATTCAATAAACGAAAGTGCTCTCGAATTGCGACCAATGAAGATTTAATACATGAGCCCTAGTGTCATCTCATCTAATCTATTCATTGCGTCTTTAAGGCAAATGTGGAGCAAGAATGAATTTCAAATGGATCCTGAAATTATTGAAATGATTGACAAGTACAACTTGGAAGCTAATTCTTTTAGAACATCACAAAACATTTCCAGTGATATCATTTAAAGGAAATAATAAAAAAAGAAAGTTAGCAGCTATTTGAATACAAATTTGCCTTGATTAGGGAATGCGCTTCCAGACTACGTTACAAATCACGGAATTTAAACTGTTAACCCGGAAACGCGTTTTCAGCTCTATTTGAGACTGCTGAATCTGGATAAGTAGTTCCTGACTTGCGGCGTAGAGTCTGTAGGACCTCCCAGTCAAATCGATGTTATTCCCAAGCTCGGCAAATAGTAACTAACTACACGCACCCCGGAAAATCAGCAATCAGTCCCCGTGTCGTCAGAGACTTCCTCCCCAGTCGAGGAAAGCTGGCCCAAAAAGAGGGGGGGGGGGGCGAATTTGGAGATGGAGGTGGAAGGGAGTGTGGGAGAGTTTGAGGATAGAAATTTGGAACGTGAGAAGTGCCAAATCTCGAGACTTAGGAAACCTTGAGAGAGAAATCTTAATTGTCCGTTTATTTGGGTATTTGTACAGGACAATCACGAAGGCAACCTTTTCCAGAGTCTTTGAAACCCGATGGGATCGAGTCCGGTTAATCCGTACTTCCATGGCGGAGGCCATTTGAGTTTAGTTTATGGCGATATAGAATTTAGAGAGAAATTCATTACAAAAGAAAAGGTGTTTCGTGTAAGAGAGTTTAGTTCTCAATCTGTGTAGGCTAATCTTCCCAAAAGTTTTATCATAGGGATTGTATGTATCGAGTTTCAGTGAGGATGTTAAAGGCAATCAGGAATTTTCTGAGGAAAGAAACAATAAACTGTAATGGGTGGAAAACCATGATGGCGCACGAAAGACTAACTTGCAAACTTCCCCAAGCACCTGAATGACATACGGAATCTAATTGAAATAATGTAGTTTGATTAAATTCGCTATTTGTTGGGCATTGAGTACATATTTTAAGATTAAACTAAAATGAAAATCAAAGGATAACATAATCGTAGAAAAGTCCAATTAAATTTAAATACGCTAATGCTCTCTGCATCACTGTTTAGAACCCTGAAAAGAACGACGTGTGAGCTCGAGACATTTAAAAACATAAAATTTAGCAATATTATCTGCGCTGTTAATTGAGTTAGATCTAGCTTGAAGAAAATAGAAAACCTTTTAAACATACAATGTATATTAGATTGCCAATTTAAGATTTTTGTGTGAACAGTTTGTAACATAAATAATAAAGATGGCAGTAATAATAATTATACCACACTAGAATTACTAGTCATATACTATATTTGATTTTGCACTCATACTGACTTTAGAATAGAAATTATCATGAGGGATGAAATATACATTAAAATAAATTACAACACAAAAGGATGCAAATTCAAATTGCACCTTAACGTTATCTGAGAATTCTTTCATTCGTACACTCTCTAATAACAATAATTTAATACACCCAATGGTCTATTATTCAATCATAGATAATGTAATAAGGTTAAAACGAAATAATTCCAAGCATTCACTATTATCAATTTCGCACCAAGGCATAATAATAAAATAAATCTTAATACTAATCTCTATAACCGAGTGACGCAGAAAGTTTATAATTTATAATCAAATTCAGATGCATTCACGTGAATTGTCTTTTTCTTTGATCGACAAATTTTGCGACGTTAGAACACACTACATTACTCTTATACGCGCGAGTTCTGCTTGAAAAGTTCTTGTGTCATCTATTGTGCTATATTTATTTGGGTTCCAACCTCCTTCTTAGATGAATATTAGTCCAAGCTCAATTAGATTCAGATTCATCGTCAGAATCTGGATAGTAGTGTATGATTTTATCCATGTGACTAAGTACCCGTTCGCCAGTTCCGAGATCCTTCAGAATTACGTCATTCCGCGGATAGACTTCGACGATCTCAAAGGGTCCTATATATTCGACAGAAAACTTATTTTCTTTGACTTCCTTGACCTTGAGTACGAGATCACCTACCTCGAAAACATGGTTATGCAAGTTACGATCGTAATAGTGCTTGGACCTCAGTTTCGCGTCCGTGAGATTCTTTGTAGCGATTGCGCGAAGTTCATCCAACCGAGTAACCAAATCATGAAGGTACGAGCCGTAAGTTTCGAGGATTTCAGTTGAAGTGTAGGACGACGGCATACGAGCCTCCTTTCCAAACACTAGATGGTAAGCTGAAAACTTGGTACCTTCGTGCACTGAAACATTATACGAAAGCATGGCGAATGGAAGAAAAGTATCCCAGTCGTCATAGTCACGCAAATAATGCTTCAGGTAATCTGTTAGTACCTGTTGGCTTCGCTCGAGACTTCCGTTTTTCTGAGGATAGTAACCAGAAGTTGAAAGCTGTTTGATCTTAAATATCTTTGTGAGGTTTGCGATTATTTTATTGATAAATGGTGTACCTCGATCGCATAGAACAGCTCTCGGACAACCGAATTTAGCGATAAATTCCTGAGCAAAGGCATCAGCTATATTAGTTGCACGGATGTTAGGCACAGCTACGGCAAGACAATACTTTGTGAGGTTGTCCTGAATCGTTAGGATGTGCACGTAAGCACCATAGGTTCCCTTGTTTTTATTCGGGCTAGCTTACTGAACTGAAAGCTTTGACACATCTTGATGGTTTCCTGTTTTTCCCGTACCATATTCGGCCAGTAAAAACGTTCGCGTATCCGACGGTATGTTTTACGAAATCCCTTGTGACCACCCACAAGACTGCGATGAAATTCGCGGAAGATATCTTGTCTTTTTTCGAGTGGCGGCACCTTTACCTTTCCCAAGCAGAGCGTGACCTTGAGATCGCCCTCCGAGAACACCCTTCGAATTATGTTTCTAAGCGCATTATCGGGAAGCTTCTCAAGTGCATCGTTGCTTTTAGAGATCCTAACAGATTTCGTGCCAGTATGCATCATGGCCAGTTTTAACCCATTTAAAGCATTATAGAGATCGTCCTCTGTAGTAAGATCAAAGAATCGATCACGACAAACTAAGCTAAAAAATGTTGTTGTTTCGGAATGCGACACTATGATTGACCCTCTTCTAGCGCGCTGTTCTTTCAATGTAACATCGCTGATGTAACATAGATCTGTCAATAGATAGCCTATTGGCGTCACGAGTTTACAATCCGAAGAAATGAAATGCGCGTAAGATACGGGTTCGAATCCTGATCTCGGGGTACCAAAGAGGGGATGAATTTACGAGGAATTGGTAGTGGTGGTTCGGGAGGAATAGTTTCGTACAGTCTGACTCCTTCTGGCTGTATCTCCTTAGAATTTCGTTGACGTAATAGAGGAGGTTGGGGAGTAGTTACGGAAGATTCATTTTCGACAGAGTCTGCAGCAGGCGGAGGAAGGACAGGTGTTGACCGCGATGTTAAAGGAAGATTCGAGAAATTCGGAGTTTCCGGACTCCCGATAGTTGATTTGCGCGATCTTTTAAGCGTCTTATTCATAAGCGTAGATGGAATTACGGTTTCTTCCGCTTCAGAAGTGACATCTCAATATACTGATTCAGGATCGGATGGATTTGCCTCCGGCAGCAAAATCATAATCGAACTATCTTCCGCAGCTTGAAGAGTGGTCTCAGTTTTGTCAAAATTCTCGTCAAGAGGAGTATCCTCGCTTGCCTCGAAAGACAGTAGAGCCAGAGAGGTTGAGTCGACGTCGAAGATCATTTCGACAGGAGAGAGCTCTTTTTCGCTGAACAGATTTTCGATGGAAATAGTCTGATTTCGGTAAGCAGTTGGTCGAAGATACTCATCGTCGTCTTCATATCTTATTATTCTTCGACGAGGAATTCGCGTTTTTCGTGGTGCTGGTAAGGAGCTCGATTCAGAGTCGGAAGAAGAGTGCACGGGTTCACGATAGGATTTGAAAGGTGTCTCTTTATAATTCGGCCTAATTTTTTATTGATTTCGCGTTCTAATTCTAGCCGCGATTCGAGCACTAGGAGAATCATTATCAGAGTCATCGCACGTAGACGGTTCTGGCAACGATTCTTTCCTCTCTTTACGAGGTCGACTCGGGTTTCTTCGTATAGGTTCGGGAGTGATCAAGGAAATACGAACTACATGTATCACGCACGCATTTATCTCTGCAGGAGAGTTCCGAGAAAGCGCGTCTGCTTTCTTGTTTGTTTTACCCGACTTGTACACGATTTCATATTGATAGTTGCGAAGCTTGAATCTCCAACGCATCAATCGTGATGATGGATCTTTTACTGATTAAAGTCACCTTAACGCTTGATGGTCGGTTACCACCAAGAAATTTTGCCCATAAAGGTAGTATCTAAAATGTCGTGCATAGTCGACGAAGGCCAGACACTCTCTTTCAGTGGCAGAGTAATTTCTTTCGGCTTTTGTCAGCAATCGCGACCGATATACTACAAGTGAATCACTTCCTAACTTACCCTGACTGAGTACAGCTTCGATGGCATAATCGGATGCGTCAGTAGTCAAAATAAACGGTCGTTCATAGTCCGGGTATTGTAGAATCGGGGCCTGAGTGAGAGCGTCTCTCATATCAGCGAAACTACGTTGTTGTTCCTCGGTCCAATCAAAAATCCTGCCCTTTTTTCAGCAAATCTGATAAGGGTGTAGTCCTTCTGGCAAAATCAGCAATGAATTTTCTATAGTAACCCACCAATCCGAGAAATTCCCTAATATTTTTCTAATTTTTGGGTACAGAAAAACTGGTCACAGCTTTGATTTTATCAGGATCAGGACTCACTCCCTCCCCAGAGATGATGTGACCTAGGTATTTCAATTTTGTGGAAAGGAAAACGCACTTTTCTGGTTGAAGGCGGAGGCCGGCCGCGGCTCAACGTGTGAAGAGACGTCTCGCTCTGCCCGCGTGTTCTTCAATAGAGGACGAGAAAATGACAATGTCGTCAAGATAGATAAATAACTCGGTATTCTGAAACCCCATCAAAATACGGTCCATCAAACGCTGAATTGAAGCCAGTGCTCCTGAAAGACCCTGCGGCATTCTCAAATATTCGTAATGGCCGTTATCGGTGGAAAAGGCAGTCTTGGGCCCATCAGCGGGGTGTATCGGAATTTGATGGAACTCGCTGGCGAGATCAAAAACAGAGAAGTACTTACCGTTACCTAATCCATCGAGAATATCGGTTATATCAGGCAGCGGGTACGCATCTCCTATAGTCTTCGCATTTAAAGCTCGAAAATCGATTACCATTCGCCATTGTCGATTCCCAGCAGCATCTGGCTTTTTCGGAACAATCCACAATGGCGAATTGTATGGAGAATTCGATTCTTCAATTATACCGAGTTCGAGAATTTTCCCTATTTGCCTTCTTATTTCCTCCTTATGAATTGGCGAGTAGCGATACTGTTTCGTTACCAAAGGCACATCGTCTATGGTGGCAACAGTATGCTGTTCCAAGGTCCTACCAGGGAACTCGTCGCCAGGGAGAAAGAATAAACAGGGAAACTCTTCGATCAGTTTAACGACACTCTCCCCTGCTTCCGCTTGCAAGTTCTTTACTCCTGCTAATTCGCATATGCGACGCACTCGTTCTCGTTTTGATAAGCGGGGAGCCGATCGGTTTTTTAACATTTTCTCGAGTTCTTCGTCCGACTCAGAAGGTGACTCGAGTTTCATATCGATGTCATAAACTTCATATTAAATAATTTCTTGGGGAGCTATTTTTAAATTTATGTCTTTACGTAATCTCACGTAATCGACGTTATAGGCCAGTACAAAGCATTTCCCATGTTCATTGGAAACTGCTGCATTGCCAATAAATACGTTTTCCCCTGCATCCATTAATGGAAGATACCCCTCCTTACATTCTGTGGTTAAAACCTCGATAGGGACCACGTTTCGAGTTCATGCCTTGAGAGTTAGAACGGGAGTTTTCAAGGGAAGCTCAGAATGTTTTTCGACTTCGAAATTTAAAAACCTTTTTGGATGTAAAAATGGTGTAGGACTGATCGGTCTACTGATGGTAACGATTGCTTTGTGACTATATGATATAGTCACTTGTTCCTGGAAAAATTATTCTCCACCAAGAATACCATCTCCAGGGACTCATAGATTGTTAGGCATTACGTAAAATTGTACAGAAGTATCGAATACATTCAGGATGGTGGATCCGTATGAAGGTATTGATCCTTCTGTAATTCCGGTAATAGTGATCCGATCACTAATATTTACTGGGGTATCCGGACCGATACTGACAGTTCTCACTGGCGCGCTCGCCGTCGCATGCGAACAAAGAGCGCTATGGGAGTTTAAATTCTCAGAGGTCACTGCAAAAGACGCAGAATGGCGCGTTATTCGAGACTGGGGTCGGTTATCAC
Source organism: Andricus coriarius (assembly GCA_932066315.1). Classification (NCBI taxonomy): domain Eukaryota; kingdom Metazoa; phylum Arthropoda; class Insecta; order Hymenoptera; family Cynipidae; genus Andricus; species Andricus coriarius. The sequence continues at coordinate 11,830 of CAKNWT010284830.1, read as the reverse complement.
TCCATGACACGGTTTTAGGTCTTGAATCGCGACTTCCACGAGATTATGACGAAGTCGCCGGATAGTCTGGGTGATCAAGGGTTAAGATTGTAACTGGATACTCACGTTCCTCATGATATCGCGAATAGAATGAATTTCTTGGACCGCGAGTCTTGTTCATAAAACCGAGAGGGAAACGGTGAACGCGAGCATGCATCATATCTCGAGGGACTTTGATTTCCATAGTGACTTTTGTCGAAATATGAACCATGATAATGCTCTCTGGATCACTGGGTAGAACCCTGAAAAGAACGACGTGTGAGCTCGAGGCATTTCGAGACGTCGCAAAGAGATTGAAAAACTATTACTTTCGGTTTATAAATGTCTAAACTATGCATTTGTTCATAAAATTTGTTTATAAAATAAACAAATTATACCGTACAACAAATGTTGCTGATCAAACGTGATCCTGTTGATAAAATCAAGCAATTTTAACTTACAAATATACTTGGAAGAAACATTTCGAATATGTTAACATTTTGTTAATATAATTTGTTTATAACGATTAGATTCGATATCCTGTAAATTATTTATATTCTTTGGATAGTTTGTAATTCATTTTCGTCGAGAATGGGATTAATTAAGTTATTGATATGAAGATAAAAAAATAATAATTAAAAAATGTTTCATTTTTGCTCGTTGTTTATTTATATAAAAAATAGAAAATGATCAAAATTACCAAATCTAATCCATAGATGCTCTTGTGCATCTATCGCTGATCACTTCTACCCACAAAGATTGAAAATCGGTTGAGAATTTATAGAATAACGAAACAAGTTGCAATAAAATGTATAATAATTGTTTTTTTATAGGACGCCCACTATTTTAATTATAGAAAAACAAATCAATGAGAGTACGTCGGTTTCAATACCAATGCATATTATGAATTGTAATAATATAAATTGATTGGAATGATACGTTTCTAATGCAAAATAAGGAGGAAATGTTAAAGTAATCATGATAAATAAAAATTGTAGGGGAGAATCACCAGTTGCGGGCACTCTCCGGTTGTGGGCACCTCTGCTGAACAGCTAACAGAATACAAATATTGCATATCTGACTGGTGGCGTACTTGTGATTTGACAGAAGTACGCAGTTTTCATGGCGTTATCAACGTAAATAGACGATTTGTGCATTAGCTGCGATCATACTGAAAAAGTATGTAAAAATTAAAGCACTTGTAATTTATCAATGTTTAAAAACCGCGATAAATCAAAGTAAATAATCTCAAAGAGGTGAGTGTTATTATTGATATTTCTAGAGTATTTCCGTTGTGATTTAAGATGTCACATCGATTTATCTGCAAGTTATGAAACATCAAATGTTCTTGATGCACCGATTATGGCCGTGACTTTCGGTTGTGGGTACTTTAATGTAACCGATTGTGGGCACATTTTTTTTCATTTAAAGCGTCTGTTTGACTTGAAAACTGTCAGATATCATCATTTATGTCGAAACGAGGAGAATGCAGGAGCCGGTGTGTACCGTAGAAGGAATGGAATGGGCTTCACAATCGAGTTGGGGTGCTACGCCACAGTTCTGCAATCTGAGATTATGGCCATACTCCAGTGCGCCTGCAAGGCAAAGGAGTATGACAACAAAAAAAACATCCGTATCTGCTCAGATAGCGGGACTGCAATATTGGCCTTGAATGGAACAACGACCACGTCGCTATTAGTATGGAAGTGCTTTCAGGCACTAAATATGCTACCGATGGAAATCCGAGTTACTCTGCTATGGATCCCTGGACACAGCGGTATCAAGGGCAATGAGATATCGAAAAGGATAGCCAAACTAGCAGCAAGAAAAAATTTTACTGGACCCGAGCCAGTTGGAGGTATTTCCAGTAGGTCAGCCACTGGAGAAATTAACAGTTGGCTGACTGAGGAACATCAGAATGAGTGGGATTTGGTCACTGGTTGGAGACGAGCCAAAACATTCTTGGGCTCAAAGCTTAATTTTAACCAAGCAAGGGAAATACTTAAGCTCGGGAGACAAGAGATCAAATTCCTAACAGAAATGATTATAGGGCATGAAAATCTCAGGTATCACAGACATAAGATAGGGCTTGCGGAAAGTCCTCTCTGTCGTCTGTGCGGAATAGATGATGAGACAGCTACTCACATTCTTTGTCACTGCCCTGCGATTGCGGGGAAACTTCTAACACTTACTGGCAGTTACTGCATCAGTGAGTCGGAGATATCAGCCAATAGCGTGGCTGCGGTCCTCTCTTTAGGGAGAGGGCTTTGGGGTCACGCTTAGGCTCACAAGGGGACGCAACGGGATTACCCAAGCGTCAGGGGCTGTTACGGTCTGAACCCAACTAATAATAATAATAATAACGTTTTAACTTATTTTTGTTCTTATTTTAGTTGACTTATTTTAGCCGCGACAATACTGAAGAAGTCAACGGAATCAGCTCCAATTAATTTTGATACGCTGTTTCGTGCCATCAAAGATTGTTTAGTACAAAAAAGCCACTAAAGGCCTTTAAAATTAATAAACCTTGAAATTGTTTAGAAATAGGTGCATTTTCCTTTAACTATCCCCATTTTCAGCGAGTTTTCGAAGAGGGCCCACAACCGGTTACCATTTTTGTTTTTTGCCAAAATGGACGATTTCACAAAATGCTTCGTAAAATTTTTCTACTTGACGGAATCAATGTACTTACTTTAGCAAAAAGTTAGCTAAGGCCTCTATCTTTCCAATGATATCCATATATCCGCATAATATGGACTCAAAATAAAATTATGAGTAAAAAACAAAACTGTGCCCTCAACCGGAGACTCTTCCCTACTTAATTTTTCAATATCTGAATAAGGAATTCCAGGCCCAGGTAAAGAAATAAATGTGATATGCATTTGATATAATAGAGTTGAATATAATCTAGAAGAGTTTGCATTTGGGACAAAACCGTGTGCCAAATTACAGTTGTCGATGCTTTGAGCTTTAATTTTAAAAGGTCTGTGCATAAATGTGGGGGTGTACAATGACCGAGCGCGCAGCGTGAGGTAAATACATTATCGAGTGCGAAGCGCGAGATAAACATATTATGCATACACTTTTTGCAAAAATAACTTGATTTTGCAAAACGGCATTTTTTGTCGATTTTTATTACCTTATAAGGGAACCAATCAAACAATCTCAACGATCGAATTACCAAATTATAGATCGCAATTTCCAAAAAACATGATTTCGTCAACTTTGAACATAGCACAATTCGCGTGGTTTACATATTTTTGCCTGCATGCATAGAAGCCTACATGCCAGGCATCAACACTACCTCGCCAATGGTGTATTTCCACCTAGGATTTCAACCCGTTCCGATCAGTTGTTGAGGGACATTGTTAATACATTCGTGGAACAATAATCCAAAACTGTTATTCAAAAACATTTTTTCGCTTAAACAATGATAATTTCAAATATATTATAATAATTATATAAGCTCAAAACAAACTACGAATAATATTACTTGGAGGAGGGAGGGATAAGGGAGGGGGTGGAAGTGGAAGGGAGAGGCGGTGCAGGAGGTGAAAGCGTTTGTGTACCTGGGCTTCGTGTTTCGGAGGAATGGGGGAGTAGATGCTCACATCAAAGAGAGAGTCAGGAGGGCAAATGTGGTGATGAGGCAGGTCTGGGGGTCGGGAAAGAAGTTATTCGCAGATGATTTTGAGAGGAGCATGAAATTTTTTGACTCGCTAGTGATGAGTGTGCTATTGTACGGCGTAGAGGTATGGGGGTGGAAGGAAAGTGAAGAGGTAAATAAAACACAGTATGTAAAGTGGACATTGGGGTTGGCAAGGAACACGCCTAATTATATTGTCAGGAGGGAGACGGGGAGAACGAGTTTAGGGATTCTAGCGGGGAGTCGGGCGTGTAAATATGAGGATAAATTTTTGGAAGAGGGGGGAACCAAGCTGGATCGGGACTGTTGGTGGGAGGAGGAGAACAGGAGAGGGGGTGGGAGGATGGAGGCTGAAAGGGAAAGGTGTTTTAGAACGAATTGTCTACAGATGGATGAAGTGAGAAGGATGCATGAGGAAGGAAGGAAAGTATATGAGTTGGTTAAGAAAAACGGCATGAAGAGAGAGAAGGCAGCAGGGGAAGAGAGAATAAGAGAGTCAAGGTTTAACGGGAACTATGTGTGGATTATGCCAAGGCCGAGAGCGCAATATTTATGTGCAAAAGGAGAGAAAGGAATTCAGGAGCTTATAGCGAGGATGAGGTGTGGGTGCATGGCGGATTTTAGTAGGTTCTGGATCTCGAGTGAGAAAAGGATTTGTGAACCGTGTGGGAAGGGATATACAAAAGTGAAGTACTGGCTGGAGTAGTGTGTAGAGGTGGAAAGGAGTGAAATGAGCATGTAGGTATTGATGCATAAAAGGGGGGACAAATGGGCAGAAGCATGGGTGAAGGGAGTGTTGGGCAGGATGGAGAAGAAGAGAAGGAAGAGGAATGGAGGAGGAAGGATTGTAAATAGGAGATGAAGTAGATATAAGTAGTATGTAAATATTGTAAATAGTAGATAAGCATTAGGTAGTAGACGTGGAAGCGAGAGGGTAGGGACAGGCGAGCGAGGCGAAGCGAGAAAGGCAAGGCGATAATAGCGTGCGATCCTAAATATAAGGTATGCATGGATGTTAGTTTTAAGGCTTAGTTTTAAGGAAAATTATGTCAAAATAAGGAAAGTGTAAGCAAGTCAATTTTTTAAGGCTAACAGGCTGAAGAATAAACGTTTATACTACTAATACTACAAATTTTACTCCAAATTATAGAAGTATGTGGCCATTATTTAAAATATTTCAGGGAGGTGAAAGCATTTGTTAACAAAATGGTGTGTGCTTTCGAGTGAAGAGAAGGAATGATTTTTAGATATTTCTAATATATATGTATCATTAAATAGTGTCCTCAATTACTTGAAAGCGATAAAAATATAATTTCGAAAACTTGATCCATATCCAGTTGTCATTCTCGTGCATGTGTTCAATTGATGAATTTTAAAGGTTTGAAGCGTTGTTTTGAAATGTAAATAATTTGGCACTAAACGCCTGCTTAAAATAACGGCATTTTTCATTAAAAGCATGTTCATAACTGCATAGTTTTTAATTAAGCCTTTTTTTAAATGAATGAAATAATAAAACAATACTAAATTAATAGCTTTGTTAAGTGAAAAATTTTTTATTTAAGAATCTCCACTCTTTTTCATATTATGTGCGGTAATACTTAGTTGAAAATAAATTAAATTTAAAAACATATAAAATCGCACAATTTGATTTTTCTGGCTAGTGTTACGGAATTTTCTGCCTGGGGCTAATCCTACGGGGATGGGAATGCACTTGTCAAAAAACGTACTAGTTTATCCCTATTTAGGCATTATAACACGTTATTACGCGTTATAACACAATTATTACGCGGATATTACGGCACTGTTGAAGAGTATAGCAGCAATATTATTATTATAGAAGAATATTATTATAGGAACATTATTATGCAGTATTTACTTATTTAATCATTTTTATGCATCACACAATACTAAATATTATTATTAGAGCAGTATTATTATTATTTTTTAACTAGTTCTCGGGTTTTTTGAACCCGGTTTTTCTTTATCAGCTCCCTATGCTTATGGATCTTTATTGTATAGGTTACTTGCCAATTCCGGTTAAGTGGACAAGCAATGTGGATTATGTAGACTCTTCCACCTTTTTTTTCTCACATCACGATATCGAGACAATTGGCTCGTATATAATGATCCATCTGAATACTAACATTCCAATATAAAATGTAATATTCGTTTTCTAAAATGGGTACTGAAATGTGTGTTAATAAAGGCGTTCATTCTTTTAAGAGTCCTAGGTTTATGGCAAGCTGTTGATGTGTGATGCCGGCCACAACATTATCTCTTTGCGGATATTCTCTTTGAGCTATTAGGCGACAACCATCAATTATGTGCTCGATAGATTCGTAGGTTACTCAACATAACCGGCACCGGTCAACCACATCTTGGTGTACCCACGTGTTTTCCATAATTTCTGGTGCTGAAAATCCTGTCCTGAATCGCAATAACGAATCCTTTCGTTTCTGGATACAGGAAGCTCTTTTCCAGCCAAATATTGGATGCCTTACTATCCACTTCATGTTGATCTAACGTTTTGGGGTGCTCAATGCCTCCTCTAAGGACAAATTCAAGTGAGTGTAGTCAAGATCAGCTTTACAGATGGTGTCGTAAAGCGCAACATCCCGCTTGCTGTTAAAATAGTAGAACTACCCTTTGAATCGCCGAATTACTATAGTGCATTTGTTGCTTCGTCATTTCTACGCGAATGTTTCTGTTTAACCTTTCAAGGTCGGTGTTCGACCATTTGATGAGCCCAAAGGAGTACTTGAGGATAGGGATGCCACAGGTGTTGATTGGCCTGATCTTGTTTGCTTAGTTCAGAGAACTCTTCAGAATCAATCTGAGTCTTGTGGTGAAGGCAGTCGATAGACTTTTAAAAACTATCGTATGTAATGCCCTTAGATTCGACAATACGCAAGTACTTATATGACTCGCCCTCAGCCTTTGCCTCGATGTCATTCTCAAACTTGTTCGGTTTCTCTGCGGTGCCTAATTCTCTTTTGGCTAAATGCACTGTTCCCCATTTATTTAGTTTGGCTCAATGGGTTCAACGCTAAACAGGACCATAGTGCACTGAAGGTGTCTGCTTGAAAGATACCCGTTGTAATGCGTATTAATCTAGTTATCCTTGGTTGTCCATAATCAGAATACTTGATTCTTGTATCCCAAAGCATCATCACACGACTTAAAAAGTCGATGATGCGTGGGCATGTTTGCATGTATGCCATGTGAAACTTTCTTTGATTATTACGAGCTTGCGTCATGGCATTCTCATTGCAGTGAGAATATACCTTATCTGCAATGATAGCTGTAAGGTATTTATAAATTTTTGGAAGACAGGCTATCGGTCAAAGTTCAGATGGATTTTGAGCGTCTGTTTTACAAACCTTTATAAACACCTGTCTATTAACAGGTTCTCCCTGTAACCTACCAGCCCTCTCTTGCATCTACGTTGTGCAACTATTGCACTGCTTACCGGAAGAGTGGATTTTAGTATCCTCCCTTTGAGGATGCTAGTGAATAGCTTGAAGCTGAAGCTTGTAAAAGCTATGGGCCTGTAGTTCTTTGCACTTGAAAAATCTCCGGTCTTAGCGATCAATACCGTCCTTCCTTCCACTGGGCACTGCGGCATGGGTTGTTCTCCGCTTTCGAAAGTAGGAAATATACAAGCTAGATATTGGTCCGTAGAAGTGAACTTATTTCACTAAAAGTTGTTGATTTTATCTGGATAAGTATCTTCATATACCTGCTCCCAGAAGACTTGAATCTCTTTTAGACTAGGCGGATTTTTAACGGCATGTGACGTTTTACTGAACAGGCGGGAAGGATGAGTAGAATAGGTGGAATTTTCCTGAATCAACTCTACTCGCCGTTCAAGGCGCTGTTTCGCTGTTGAAAGAGATCTTATTTTTTGCATCAAGTGCTGCTTGATGGTCAGCAACTTACACTTGTTCAGCATGTGATTTGCTTTGTTTATGTTTCGAGCAAGTGCCCTAACTTTCGGAGTGAATTTTTTATTTGATGTTATATAGCTAATCACGCACTGAATGTTTGATGCATACAGTCTCGCCGTTTCAAATTTAAATTGAAGCTGTGCAATATGCTCAAGAGTCTTACACAGGCGTACTGAAGTATCGTTACATGTATTGTTAGCAAGGGGACCGCCTTCTCGAAAAATAGTCAGTTCAAATTCCAGAGATTAACATCTTTAAGGTGCAAACCGGAGAGAGCAGTATTAACTTCAGCTAATTTGTCCATCCTGAGAAAGCCTTTTTGGCGGATAGATGTCTTCCTTCTCATTCTGGCATTATCCGTCATCTGCAAAGGTGGTCTTTCTGGAACAAGTGGTATATTCGCTGGAGGATGTTGCTTTCTTCTTGCTGATAAAGATCTTCACATCCGTTTTTGCGCAAAAATGATACCGGATCTCCTAAATACTGAACAGTTTTATGAGCATATTCCGGATGCATATTGACTTATCGGTCATGTAACCTCTGCATGAATCCTCTTCGCGCCAGTGAACTTCTTTGCCAACAGATAAGGATTTCACTCCAGAGTTGGTCTGACCATTTAAATCGATTTTCTTGCGTTTATCTGGGGTCATTGTCTGTTCGCCGCATCGGTTCGGTCCTATTGCCACTCCCAACTGAACCATGGCCTCCATCCGAGAAAGGTCTATTGTGGGTGGCACTGCGCGAAACTCATGATACTGGTTATTAATATTAGTACACTCATATCATTAAGCCATATCCCTTTCGGGGTAAGCGTGAGTTACTCGGTAAGGAAGGGTGTTGTAGGATGTCCAAGCGGACCCATTAGTATCCAAGGTCTTTTATTTCAGGCGTCATTGACTCTACTGACACTCTTCATCATGTATTTCTTATATACTATTTGTCGCCACACTTTTCTTTCCTCGTATACCTCTTTAGTTTCATTCACGTCCATGAATTTTTTTCATGCAAGCTCTTGTGTTTGTATGGCTTCTTATGTATCTTCGAATTAGGTTCTCATTCGCACATTCGAACAATTCCTTCCTCAGTCTACCTTTGGGCACGCTGCCATTTACTTTTACTTTATATACTTCTTCTATCGGTCGTTCATCGTTCACTCTCTTAACATGCAAAGAAAATCTCCACGAATTTCTTTCACATATGTCAACCAGTGTCTCCTCTACACCGCATTCTTTGAGTATTCTCTTATTACTCAGTTTGTCCCTTAGCGTTTTACCGCACATATTGCGCAGGAATTCCATGCCAATCACGTTGATTTTACTCTTGTCCTTTCCTTGGTAAGCTCGGGTCTCGCTAACGTACAGCACATGTGCTGTAAGTATAGAATTATATATTGTTCTTTTAACTGTGTCACATATATTTTTACTTCTAATAATGGATCCTGCTCTACCCATAACCTTCTTACCCTCGTTTATACGCTTATCTAACTCTCTATAAATCTTTCCGTCATTAGTGACTAGGCTACCAAGATATACCTACTTATTCACTTGTGGTATTCTCTCATTGTTTAGGACAATGTTGCATTTCGTGTTCTCACCCTTTCCTTCAAACATCATAATTTTTGTTTTATTTACGTTCATTTTGATGCCCATGTGCTTCATGCTTGTATTCAGTTTGCTCAGCATTCTTTACAAGTCTTCGATTGACTCTGCCATAACAACCTTATCATCTGCGAACGCTAACCCACGCAGCCTCAATTTTCCGGTATCCACACCTTCTTCGCCGAAGAGGGCTATTCTTAGAAACTTGTCCATGAATATAATAAATAGCCATGAGAACCTAACGCATCCTTGCCTAACGCCTTGCATATTATCGAACCAGTCACTCAGTTTCCCATTTACCCTTACACTCCCATTGCTACCTGCATATATTGTTTTGATTTTTTGCAGGAGCCATCCATTGACTCCGTACTCTTTCGGGACTTCCCAGAGTTTACTTCTATCTGCCTTGTGAAATGCTTTTTCTATGTAAACAAATGATATGAAAACTTTTTTATTTACGCTTAAACCTTTTTCTGTGATCTGTCTCAAACCAAATAGTTGATCCGTACATGATCTTCCTGGAATAAATTCATTTTTGACCTTCCATATCTTTTCTCATGTTATTTTCATTGACCTATAATTAAGTATTTATGAATATATTTTACTTACGGTACTTAACACTAGGGGTACCGGACTGACCAGACCCCCTCCGGGTACCGCGAGCCGTCATTTGACGGTTATCTATTTTTTCGTATTTAAAGCTTTTATAAAGTGATACATTGTGATGTTCTTTGTTACTTATATTGCTCCAAGTGTATATTAAGTCTTACAATTGTTATGGTCACCACAACAGATGGTACACTGTACAAAATAGTTAAGTCAAAACACTAAAAATAGTAATTTTAAATGCCCAGAGATATTATGGGATTATTTTCGGCGGATATATGATAACAATTTATGAAAATAAATGCTACACTACCAAAAATGTTAAAAAGAAAAAGATAGAATTTATGACCACAGGTACGTCATTATTACTGATTTCGCTCACACCATTGGCACACATTACGGTTACTCACTCGTACGATGTCGTCAATTGACGGGTCGCGGTACAAGTAGGTGAACAATACGATATTTAGAAAGCGCATTGACAGAAAAATCTCAAAATCAAGAAAAACATTCAAATGGACAAATAAATAAAAGTCATGAAGCGCGAAAGATCAACTCCAAAAATTACGGACATAATCAAAAAATGAAAATTGAAAAACGTAAAATGACGGCCCTCGGTACCCCTAGTCTTAATAAACTGATAATAATTACAATGTAATTATTGCAGTTGCTTTTTCTTACCTTCATTTTGTACATTGGGACGATAATCGGCTTTTTCCAGTAATCTGGAACTTCTGCCACCTCGCTACATAAATTTATCATCTGGCACAACCTGTGAGGTATGTAGTCGCCACCGTATTCATGCATTTCAGCGTTAATACTGTCTACGACAGTGGCCTTGCCACTCTTTAAGTTCTTAATTAAATCCCTAACCTCAAGGGCACAGGCTGTCTCAACCGGTTTTTCTAACGTCTCGTGTTCTATGTCGCAATTGTGTAGTATCCCACCTGTATCTTATAACATTTCACCCTTGCTATTTCTCGTGCTCACTAACTCTGTATTTCTACTTCCTTTCATACTGATCAACGCAAGTTTATAAAAAATTATAACTTCCTTCAGAATCAATTTTCAATTTTCTTCCCTTCCTTTGTTTCGATTTTATTTTTACTTTCTTTAGCTAGTAGTTTTACTTTCCTCTTTTTGCCTCTGTACTCATTGTCACTTCTCTCCTCATCGCTAAGGCCTATGATGTTCAACTTTCTTAGATACGCTTGTATCTTTTCGTTGACGACTGCGCGAATTTCATCATTCCCTCACGCATCACCAGACATTCTGCCTACAACCGTAGTAGGACGAACTGCCCGTACGAGAGCGATGGCCCGGAAGGAGAAGGCGACGAAGAAGACTGACGAAAGCTGCACTCAGATTGAAGAAGCCGTGGCAGCTCCCACTCCCCGTGATAGGAAGCGAGAGAGGACCACCCTGAGTCCAGTGGGGAAGTCTCTCTCCAAGCCGAGGAGAAAAAGGCCGAGGATCCGTCCTGCTACGGCGACCACCTCAACACCCAAGAAGGACTAGACAGGGATGCCTACGCAGGCAACCCAAGCCAGAAAGAAGAAGCTGAGAAAGAGGCGAGCTAGACCCGAGGCGGTTTTTATAAAACCTGCTGAGGGTCTAAGCTACGCAGAGGTCCACAACGACCTTAAACGCAAGCAAGGTGAAACATGACACCCTTTGTGTTAAAATTAAGGGTGTCAGAGAAACCAGGAACGGTGAGGTCCTTGTGGAATTAGGACCTGCAGCGGACGGCAGATTAAAGCTATCTGCTGCTTTTAGAGAGGCCATCAGAAGTGGTTGGGGGTAGGGTGAGGGAGCTTGTCCCTCTCACTGAGGTCGAGATCTTGGACCTCGACACCACAACTGTTGTCGAGGCTGTGGTCAGGAAATGTCTTGGAGCAGCATCACCATCATCAGGGTAACGCTGAAGGCATTCGTGAAAGTTACAGAGGAACAGGCCTCGTTGAGGAAGCCACTTGGACGTGCAAGCTAGCATCATAGCTGGGCAGGGCCGATAA
>CAKNWT010284827.1:0-19656 GCA_932066315.1 Andricus coriarius | reverse complement strand
CTCTTTCATAATAAAAAATATTATTCCTATATCTGAAAAATTCGAACTGGAATTAATCTGCAAAGTGAAGCCCTCTTATGGAGTTCCTGTATTTGAACGCCTCTTCAATCGCTCCTCCTGTAAAATGTATCTAGCGCGCATTAGGTCCGTTTCTTCGCAGACGTTCACAAATGCATTATTCGGGCATCTGTCAAAGGAAAAATTGTGTTTCTTTTTCGATGTCAGTCTTTTCAGTTGTGAACTTAATGATCATTTCATTAATACTCATACTTATTTGACAAATTATATGACGTTTTAAACAAATTTAATAAACATATGCACTATTTGGGTATTCGTCGACGAAAGTTTTTTTTTTCAATCTCAGTCCTTTCAGTTTAAGTTTCTCAGAATTTTTCCGTCTACAGGTGCCCCAATAATGAATTTGTTTATTGAATTTGTTCAGAAAAATAATAAAATTCATCAACTAATTATGAATATTGCTGAAATTATCATGAAGTTCCCAAATGAAAGGACTGAAAAAAAAACGAATTTTTCCGCCGACAAATGCCCGAATAATGCATTCGTATATTAAATTTGTTTAAAAAAATCATAACAATGATCAACAAATTATGAATGTTGTTAAAATTATCATAAAGTTCCTATTTTAAGAAAATCGACATAGAAAGAAACGAATTTTTCTGTCGAAAAATGCCAGATTAATGCATTTGTTTATAATATTAAGAATAATAATCTCAAGAAGAATTTTCTTCATCATTATATTGTTTTTATACAAATTTCTTGCAATATAACTTTAAAAAACGTAAAATTATGGAAAATCGTGGAAAACGTTCGTTCAACAAATAATTTGTTTATAAGAATTTTTTTGGTTTATGATATAATATTGGAACATCTGTAACTAATGCTACTCCATGAAAATTAGGCGATTTCAACCATTTTCCTGTTATTGACGAGAACCGGGAAAGTCAAATAGAAAAATCACCATTTTCTTCGTAATATTTGTTTATTTATAAAAAAAATTGGGGTGCCGCGAGATGGCGTACGCAAAGTGTGAGTTCTAAACTAAAATGAAGTGGCTTAAAATGACACACAAGTGTTATCCAAGGTTTCTGTTCATGGGAAGTGTGTAAGAATTCACAAGAAAAAGTAAGCATTATCTCTCTAGGTTAGGTTCAGTATCACAAAAGAAGCGGAATACATTCGGACAATCTGGAGATTAATTCTGGCCAGAACAATGAGAGGGCAGCACTGGTCGAGGAAACAGAGTCGGAGTATGAAAGTCAGGTGGCAGCGGTGACAGCGACGGAGAAAAAAGCAAAAGGGAGGCCGAGAAAAGAAGTAAAGGAGAAAAATAGCTTTAGTGTAAAATTTGGTCGGGAAAGCGGGAAACAATGATGGAATGAATTGATGAGGATTGACAGAAAAAGCTTTTCGAAAAAACAGCAAGCTGACTCATTCGCCGATTCGGAAGAAAGTTGAGGGGGCGCCGGACGATCTGAAAAACGAGAAGCCTTCAGATCCAAAGGTTCTAAATAGAGAAGAAAATCGTAAATCTAGTGAAATTACGATTTCAAACAAAGAGAGGGACGAGACATTTAATACAAATAGAGGACTCTCTTTAAAATCTCCAGAGTTGGTGATTCAAAAATCAATTGATATCTGGTGGGAAAATAAGGGAAACTGGAGATCTTTCAAGTGCTAAATAAGTGCGAGGAACAGGCAAGAAGTCATTCAGAACCAACAGGAGGAAAATGAGATAATGGAACACCTAAGTTGGCTTGAGGACAACGAATTAAGATACGAGCTCGAAGAAACAAAGAATAGAAAAAATTTGATAGTAATGAGGGGGTTTAGAGCTGTAGGAATAAGAAGATTAAAGAAGGAAATACAAGAAGTACTTCTGGATATGACGGGTGAACAGATTTTTATGTAAGAAATAAGAGTGATAGGTGGGGGGATACTGATCAAAATGCAGTCCTGGATAGCTAAACGAAGATTAATGAAAAAGAAGAGCAGACTGTAGGGAACGAAAATAAGGATAGAAGATGATCTGACTCCGAGAGAAATTGAAGTCCAAAGTTGGATAGATAACGAGGTAAGAAGGGTCAAGACGAAAAGAGAAATTGCAAATAAAAGTTAAATGAGGTGGACAATAGGGAACCGAGAATTTGTTTGGAACGAGAAAGAACGAGTTGTTGGAATAAAAGCCCTTCCAGAGTGAACCAGGTTCCCTAAACAATTGCAGAGCCTGGAAAAAATAATTGCAGAATTATTAGAGGAATTACTTGGAACATAGCAGGAGGCAACAAATTACTGGATACGTCGGATTTTTGGGAGAGCTGTGATCTAGTAATTCTTCAAGAGACCTGGATGGAGGACAGCAATCAACGAGAGTTCATTAATAGGCTTAATAAAAATTTTGATTGGAGCGGCAAACCAGCAAAAAGAGTCAAAAACAGAGGCAGAGCCAGTGGAGTTCATCTAATCGCAGTGAAAGAAGATATAAGTGAGCGTGTCAGTATTGGAGAATGGGAGTTTGGTATAACTGTTAAAGGTGAAAATATAAAAGCACAAGGGAAAGATCTATTATTTGTTACCGTATATAATAATGTAGGGATGTCTAAACTAAAGAGCAAATTAATAAAAATTATAGAAGAGGCTCAGACTAGAGGGGAATACATGGTTATAATAGGGGACCTAAATGCTACAGTGGGGGGAGCGTCTGGGTGTGTAGAATACAACGCGGGGAAATTAAATAGAGGCTACTCAAATGAGAGAAATTCTGAAGATGAATTATTAAACGCAGAAGGGAAAAAACTACTAGGTATGTGTGAGGACTTTGGTTTGAGATATTAAATGGTAGCACTAAGGGTGATTTAGGGGGGGGGGGGGGAATGGCCGCATATCTGCGGAGACGGAGGCTCGGTGCTAGATTATGTTATAGTTTCGGAGAATGAAGAGGTTTGCCCAATTAAAGAAATTAAGATCCAACTAGAATAGAATCCGATCACTTACCCGTGGAATTTAAGATAGAAGTAGATGGGCCAAATGGTTTGGAAGATTTAGTCGATGGAAGGGTGGTGGTAGGGAGGGAAAAGTTAATATGGAATAGCGAAAAAGGGGAATCATTCAAAGAAAAAATGAAAGAATTGTGGGAAAATTATCAAGTAATAGACAATCAAGGGGAACAATGGAAGATAGGTAGGATAAATTTAGGGATAGTATTTGGCTAGCCGCAAAGTCAACAGGTTTAGTAGTCAAGGATAACAAAAAGGCGACTCGAGTTGGAGAACAGTGGTACGACGAGGAGTGCAATAACCAAAGAAAAATTGTATGGCGTGCATTAAAAAATTTTCTCAAGAGAAAAGGGGAAGAGGAAAGAGATTTGTTAGCAAGGGAGAAAAAAAAGCTTAGGGAGTTAAAAAAGAGGAAGAAAAATTAAAGAAAGGAAAAAAATTGGAAGAAGGTGGAAGAAAGCAAGAATATGGGAGATTTTTGAAGATCGCTAGGTAATTTCAGGAAAAAAGGAAAAGGAGAGGGGGCAGAATCATCAGAGATAAATGGAAGAAACACTTCCAAAAATTACTGGCAACAGAAAAGACAGAGAAGGATAGAGGGAGGAGTGAAAAATAAAATGAGGAAACGAGTGAAATAGATAAGGCGATAGCATTCGAAGAGATGGTTAGGAATATTTAAAAAATGAAAGCAGGAAAAGCCCCTCGAAAAGATGGAATTCCCATCGAATTCATTAAACGAATACCTGAAGTTTGGGCTCAGGAGATGCATCGTATTCTAAATGGATTGTGGATAACTGGAAAAATAGGGAATTGATGGAAAAAAGCAGTCATAGCACCAATTTTTAAAGGGGGAAATGAGGATGACACGGAAAATTATCGAGGCGTTTCACTTCTAGACACGGGGTACAAAATATTGGCTTCTATTATGGATGAAAGATTAAGGGATTGGTTGGAGTCAAACGGGCTATATAAAGAGAATCAAACGGGTTTCAGGAAAAAGAGATCTACCAGGGACCATATATTTTTCCTACACACGTTAATTAATAAATGTCTAAAGCGAGAAAAAAGGGAAAGTATATACTGCATTCACTGATTTGAAGAAGGCATTTGATACGGTGGGTAGGGAACTTCTCTATCAAAAATTGCACAAAATTGGAATTTAAGGAAGGATGCTAGAAATTATCAAGACAATATACAGGGTTTCAGTCAACGAAGTCATGACGGCAGAGGGGCACACGTAATGGTTTGAAACTAGAAGAGGGTTGAGACAAGGATGCCCGCTAAGTCCCTCACTGTTCAACATATTTATGAACGACATAGACGACGAATGTTAGAAAAAAACGAAGGTAGAACCGTAATAGGCAATGAAAAAGTGTTCGCTTTTAAATTCGCAGACGACATAGCAGTAGTAGAAGACTTCCCAGAAGGGCTAAGCAATATGCTGAAAATTCTGGAGAAGTACGTGGATAAGAACGGACTCGAGATAAATTTGAATAAATCGAAGATAGTTGTTTTTCGAAAAAGAGGGAGGAGAAAGTAAGAGAAAGAATGGAGAATTTATGGAGACAAGGTGGAAGAAGTTGACTGCTTCAAATATTAAGAGTATTGGTTTTCCTTAAGTGAAAACACACAGGAAACGTGTCAAAATCATGGCAAACAAAATGCAAAAAGCAGCTAACATAGCATGGGGAGTCATGACAAGGGCAAACATTTCAGGTCAAGATAGAAGATTACATCTGATGGACGTTCTAGTAAAATCTGGCTAGTAGATATATGAGAGATTTTGGAAATGAAGGAAGGTAGGCTGCCGAATATTTGCCTCAAAGAAGGCCCTAAGGGAGGTTGGTGATAGAGAAACTTTGAAGTGGGCTTGGGAAGAAAATGGGGAAAAATTAAAAGAGATTGAGAATAATTTCGCTAAGGGATTTAGGATAAAAAAAGACCAAGAGATTCAAATGGACTGGGTTAGGGTAGACGAATCTTCTTACTGCCAATTGTATAGGACTTAGAAAAAGGAACTGGGGAGAGAAGAGTATTGGAGTGACAAAAAAGTAGGATACAAGGACAAGAACCAATGAGCTAGACTGAGATGTGGCAATGCAGGTAGAGCAGTAAACAAGGGTTTCAAAGAGACAGGATGTAGGCTATGTGGAGAGGAAGAGGAGAACATGAAACACGTTTAGAGGTGTAGGAAAGCAAAGGAAAAAATTGAAAAGAAATAAGTGGACTTAGTAGAGAAATGGGTGAGAGATAGGTATGGAGATATGAGAGCCAATTCGAGAAATTTTCCAAAGAAGTAAGCGAGGAGAAGGCAGTAGAGGATGAGATTATAAGCGACGATTGAAAGAAACAGACTGTTAACCAACTTTATTTAAACGAAATATTGTATTAGTTCAAATATTAATGTTTTTATTGATTTAATTATTCGGAATAAGGATCATCAAAGGGAGAATATCAAGCGGCAATATTAAGCAATATTCTTAGAGTTAGGGGAAACAATTCAGAATAAATGATTGTAAGAATAATAATAAGTAGGAAATGGTATGAATGAGATAAACATGTGATTTTTTTACTTTTTGTAACCAAGCATATTAAAAGGGCCAAAATATATGTATAAGTATTATTAAGAAGGTATAAATGTAGTATATGTAAAAGTCCAACGAGGATATACATGGAGAAATAAAATTCTATTCTATTCTACACAAAAAATTGAACGCCTAATTTAAAAATGAGACTCGACAAATGTCTTAGATATCTTATCCGTTTTTTTTTTCAACTTTTTTTTGTCTGAATCGGTGAATACTTGTGTGCTGTACTTTATTTTGAACCAAAAAAGTCATTTTTTTCTCACTGTGCGCCGAAGCGAATCATATATGAATATGCAATTTTTCGAACAGTCACTGTTAAAAAGAGTGGAGCTTTTGTCAAAACCTTACTTCTTGCAAAGCCAGAATACGGATCCACCGAGACTCGAACTCTCGTTCTGAAGTTTAGGGGCGAGCGTGCTAACCACTAGACCACAGTGCCAGTGTTAATAGCAATTTCAAAATTTTCAGGTAAGTAGCGACTGTATGTAGGGACAGCAGCTATCAGTGAGGCCAGTTAATTATCAAAATGGTAAGTAGATGTAAATTTTACGTACTTCATAAAGTTAAAAACGTCAATTTTTAAGGCACTTTACCACACGATACATAAGTAATAAATCGGATTTTGTACAGTTGATTAAACAAATTATACCTTTGTGGTTCCATTACTAAATTATCATTTGTACGTCATGAAAAGTTATTTTTGATGGCATCGCAGGAAAAAATCTTCATAATAGTCGATACTGTATTTACATCGCGCTACGCGCTCGGTCTTTGTATTCCCCCCACATTTGTGCCCAGAGCTTTTATAATTGAAGGTCATATCATCGACAACTGTAATTTGGTGATTGTGAATTCTCTTTTTATAAAGCTCCTTCGGCTTTAACGAATACATTCTTATCACGTAACTCTTGCTTCGCACTCGATTTTGTCCAAAATGCGAAATTTTCTACATTATATGATCAACTTTTGTCTATTTATCTTTTTTCGTACCTTGCGTCGTTTAAAAAAAATGTATTAATGTTATTTTTCACGATTGAAACAAAAATTACGCATCTTATCAAAAAATTATTAATAAAAAATTTGTAGCTCTTTTTTTTCTTTTTTTTTTTTGAGTGAACAACTTTTGTCTATTAATTTTATTCGTGGTTTGTGTACTTTGTCCAAAAATTTAATTTATTTTATTCTTAAATCAGTTCTTTTACAAATGAAACAAAAACTACGCGTACCATCAAAAAGTGATTAATGTTTTGATTATTTGCTTAATTTAGACAACCCCACACTAGAAATCACTCATTGGTTTTTTTATTATTATACCATTAAGCCGTTTCCCTTTCGAGGTAGGCGTGAAATGCTAGGTTGGAAAGTAGTAGTGTGTGGATGGGTATGAAGGTATAGGGTAGATAGGTATATAGATGTAAGGTAAGGATATTTTAGATTGATCTAGAATTCTCGTGTTATTTATTTAAATGACACGTCTTCTCCGCAACGCTGCTCCGATCCAGGTTGCTGATCAATCTCACTAGCGATCACCCCACGTGGAGAGCTTCACAAAATTGTTATATGTGGTTCCCCACTTGGGCCCATTAGTATCCAAGGTCTTTATTTCAGGCGTCATTCACTCTACTCACATTCTTTTTCTAAACTATTTTTCGCTAAACTTTTCTGGCTTGGCATACTAATCTAGCTTCCTTCACGTCCATGCATTTTTTCATGCAAGGTCTCGTGTTTTTATGGCTTCTTATGTCTCTTCGGATTAATGTCTCATTCACAAACTCTATCCATGCTTTCGGCGGTCTACCTCTGGGCATTCTGCCATTTACTTTACCTTTATACACCTGTTTGGTCAGTCGTTCATCTTTCATTCTTTCAAGATGTCTGAACCACCTTAACTGATTTCTTTCCCATATATCTACTAATGTCTCCCCTGTACCATATTCTTTGAGGATTATCTCGTTTCGGACTTTCATCATCAGTATTTTCCCGCATATTGTGCGCAGAGGTTTCATGCCAATCGCGTTAAGTTTACTCATGTCCATGTCTCGCTACCGTATAGTACAGCCGGTAAAATTGAAGTTTTATATACGGTCATTTTAGTTTCTGTTGATTTGTTTTTATTTCTGAGAATGGAGCCTGCTCTACCGATAACCTTCTTACCCTCATTAATGCGCCTATCTAACTCCTTATCTATTTTTCCGTCGCTAGTGAATAGGCTACCCAGATATACGTATTTGTCAACTTGCTCTAATCGCTCATCATTCAGGACAATGTTGCACATTGTTTTCTCACTTTTTCCTTCAAACACCATTACCTTTGTTTTATGTACGTTAATTTTCAGGCCCATGTTCTTCATGCTTGTATCAAGTTTGTTCAACATTCTTTGTAAGTCTTCGATTGACTCTACCATAACAATCTTGTCATCTGCGAAAGCCAAACCACGCACCTTCACCGTTTCGAGATCTACAGCTTTTTCGCCGAAGAGGGCTATTCTTAAGACACTTTTCCATAACTATGATAAATAGCCATGAGGAAATAACGCATCCTTGTCTAACACCCTGAATAATATCGAACCAGCCACTCAGTTTCCTATTAACCCTTACACTCGCTTTACTTCCTGCATATATTGTTTGTATTGCTTGTAGGAGCCATCCATGGACTCCGTACTCTTTAAGGGCTTCCCAAAGTTTACTTCTATTTACCTTGTCAAATGATTTTTCTAGGTCAACAAATGCACAGAAAACTTTCTTTCCTACTCTTAAGCTTTTTTCTGTGATCTGTCTTAAGCTGAATATCTTATATGTGCATAATCTTCCTGGCATAAATCCACTTTGAACTTCCTATATATTTTCTTCTCTAATTTCCATTACCCTACGAATAAGTATTTTTGAGTATACTTTACTTACGGTACTTAGTAAGCTGATACCTCTGTAATTATTGTAGTTGTTTTTATCTCCCTTTCTTGTGTATATTGGTACGATAATCGCTTTTTCCCTATCGTCTAGAACTTGTCCCGTCTCGATGTATAAATTGATCAATTCGCACACCCTATGAGGTATGTACTCGCCACCGTATTTAAGTATTTCAGCATTAATACTGCCTACACCAGCAGCTTTACCATTTTTTAAACTCTTAATTATATCAATAACCTCAGTGACGCAGACATTTTCAATTGGGTTTTCTAATGTATTATTTTCTTTCTCGCAGCTCTGTTGTAATATATTCACCTCCTAATAATTCTTTAAAAGAGTCTTTTAAAGCATTTACTATCCCGTCTGTATCATATAGCATTTCACCTTTGTTGTTTCTCACTCTCACTTCTTTTTTTGTCTGTAATCATTTTCAAGTCTACTTCTCTCGTCATCGCTACGACCTCTCATGTTTAACTTTCTCTCGTACGCATCTTTCTTTTCTTGTCGGGCTGCCTTAATTTCATCATTCCACCATGCATCACCAGATTTTCTTCCCACTACCGCCGTACCACATACTTCAATCGAAGTCCATTATACTGCGGTTATTTCCTTTACACCAGGTGTACGTGCAGATTATTTTATGTCGAAACCATGTATTTGTAATGAATAGGCCCTTTTCCAAGCATAATCTCTCTGCGAGAAAAAATCACAGAATGTTCAGTCAAAGACAGAAATATTCTTCAACATTATACGTGTAAAACGATGTCTGCTTGATTTTCGTCAAAATTTTTTGACTTTCCTGTGACACAAAATGTGTGAAAAACAGGAGAAATGACCCTCAACTATCACTACGTCGACTTCAAAGTCCTCCACACGTTCGAAAATTGTCACCAGAAATTTGAAAAAATTCATGAGTATTCAGTAACATGTACTTAACAAATGGCAATTTGTTTTACTTCAATTTAATTATTATTTTAATCAGTAAAGCTAAAAATTTAAGAAACAATTATCTCGGCTCTGGATAGAGATTTAAAGCTGAACTCTAGCTTAAAAGAAGCTTCTGGATTCAGCGGTTTGATCTCAAAAGTTAAATGGTTAACAAAAATTACTAATATCTGAATTGAAAGCGTCAGAATAATTACGATCTTAATGAGTTTAATACTGGAAAACTTGTATTGAAAAAACGTCCTTTCTCAGCATTGTCCAATTTAAGCGTGAAAGAGGTCCCTTCCAAAAAAAAGGCCCAAGCTTCCGTGAACCCTTTTTTTTGGAAGGGATCTCTTTCACGCTTAAATTGGACAATGCTGAGAAGGGAAGTTTTTTCAATTAGAAATTTTCCTACTGGATCATTAAGATCGTAATTATTCCGACGCTTTTAATTCATTAATCAAATCTCTATCCAGAGCCGAGATAATTATTTCTTACATTTTTAGCTCTACTAATTAAAATAATCACTAAATTGAAGTAAAACAAATTGCCATTTGTTAAGTACATGTTACTGAATACTCATGATTTTTTTCAAATTTCTGGTACCAATTTTTGAAAGCGTGGAGGTCTTTAAAGTCGACATAGTGAAAGTTGAGGGTCATTTCTCCTGTTTTTTTCACACATTTTGTGTTACAGGAAAGTCAAAAAATTTTTGACGAAAATCAAGCTGACATCGTTTTACACGTATAATGTTGAAGAATATTTCTGCCTTTGATTTAACATTTTGCGATTTTTCTCGCAGAGTGATAAAGCTTCAAAACCAGGTTTCAGGACTTTTGAATCCGACTTTAGTACCCTTTCTGTATCTGTATCTTGACGTTGGACGCCGACCCATCCGTTCATATCTCCTAGCAAAATTATTCTTTCACCTTGTTCGCAAGTACTAATTGTATAATTGAAAGTGTCCCAGAAGGCATCTTTGACTTCCCTCGGGTCACTATCAACTGGTGCATAGCACGCTACGATGAATTATCTTCTGATCCCTACCTTCATTCTAGCCCACAACAATCTGGGAGACACAAAATCATGATCTTTGAGATGCTGTCTTGCTTTTTCATTCATAATTAAACCGATCCCTTGACTACCATGTGTTCCGCTACCTACTCCTGACCAGATTTCAAAACCGCCTTTCAATACCCCAATTTCTATGTTTCTACATTGGCGACCCTTCTTCTTCGTCTCAGGTACACATAAAATATCTAGTTTCCTTACGTGCATAGTTTCTCGTAGTTCTCTTATCTTAAGATCATTCACTCCTCTAGCATTCCAAACACCCAGTCTCCATTCATCGCCTGAAACTCAACCTCTACGTTTACCATGTGTATGCTTTTCGTCAATCCAAGTTTCAGTCCATTCCAAGGCTACTTTATTGTTTGCATTATTCATGGTTTAAAGTGTACACCCAACTACCACCTTTATGCCTGTATTTTGTTTTGCGAGTCGAAAATCATGTCCGAGTTAAGAAGTGATTCGTCGTACGGTGGAGTCATTGTTGTAACGTCAGTCCCACCAAAACCTCTGTTACTGGAGGGGGGGGGGGGGGCAAGGATTGCTAGTTCGGGAAAATTCTTTATGCGACGTATATATAACTTTATTCTTTAAACAGTACTCACAATGGTAACCAATTTTCTTTTGCATTTTATACATAACTTCACTGTATACAATACTATATAACCACCACTGTAATCTTAATTCGACCAGAGTTTGTACATAGTTATAAGTTCTAGTAAATGTATCACTTGTTCCTTAGAGGGCTCTTTAGCCCTAGGGACTTGATAAATTATTCATTATTATTATTAATAACAAATTTGTAGATCTTTTTCAAGTGCAAAATTTTTGTGCATTTATCTTTTATCGTATCTTGTATAGTTTGACCGCAAAATGGAATTTTTCATTTTTTTGTACGATAAAAATATGAATTTTCGATTTTTCAAGAAAATTAAAAAAAGTCTTATACCAATATTGTAGCGTGTTCAAAAAGAAACATTTTTCTTCTCTTGACTTTTTATATCGTGCGTTGCTTGGCTTAAAATGTTTATTTTCTTTTGTTTTTTAGAATTTTGTAAATGCTATAACTGCAGTAATTTTTTTGTTATAAAAAAAAAGTCATTGGGATAAATTGTTTGTTTTTTTGAGTACTATAAACATGCGTACATAGAATTTATAATTAAAAAAAAGTGGTCTCAACAATTTTGAAAAAGCGCTCACGTTTGGAATTTTCATCCAAAATGGCTGGCTAACGAACGTTACCTTCATTTTAGGACACTTGAAGAGTATATTAAAGCCCAATCCGATCTGTCAATTCTTTAAAAAATTATCGTGCTCACAATATAAAAATCTACATACATACACACATGTTTACCCACATACAGACAGGCAGACACATTCGTGAAAACCTATTTTTTGGATTCAGAATGTCTCAAAACATGGACATTTGACAAAAACGCAGGGGGTAAAATTTTACACAAAGTTAATACCTTCTCTGATGAGAATGTAACAATGAATTTAGTACTCCTGAGCGATAATAACCCGGAAAGTGATGCTGACAGGCTCTTTAACTGTTCTGACCTACAGGAAATGATACATAGTTCCTAGAACAGAACTTATTTTTTGCTTAGCGATTACAATCTAATTGTTGCTATTATTAATATTAAATACTTTTTACATGTTAATTGCCAGGCCCACTGTTTCCTGGCCAGTGTTGAGCAAATTGCCGGTTATATATTTATAATAATTTATTTATGCAATTATAAACAATCTGTCCTCGGATGTTCTAGCTGAGGCCCTTAGCCATATTTATCATAAGTACATAGTTGTAAAGGCATCTATTTTTGTACAAATGCTTACTCATATGAAGGTAAGTTTTTCCACCATTGTCTAAAAAAAAGTGTTTTTTTTTCATTTTTCTTTTACTAGCGGATTAGGACGGCTCAAGGTTTCGGATACAGTGTGTTAGCATAAATTTCATATATCCCTAAAGTTTAAAATGAATTAATTAACCAGTTTTTCAAATAATTGAAAATATTCCCTGTTTACAACGCCCCAGTGATGAGCACTCTCCCCTTTAAATATTTTCAATTAAATTTTGATATTACTTTAGTTTTGTGATCGCACTTATCTACTCTACTTGTTTGTATAATATTTTATCAGATATTTCAAAATACTTCAGCAATTATTATCATTATCATAACTTCATTATCATTTGAGATGTTCTCTACAAGCCAAGTTAGATTGACTTAGGGTTTAGAACGACATTTTGAAAGCAACTTTTTAAATTATGCTTTTACAAACCAGAATACATTTTAAAACATTTACAATAGGAAGAACCACTCTCGCACACTAAAATAAAACCATAAAATCAAATATTGAAACTATGTAACAATTTTAACAAATGCAAATGCTAAGATCGACTTCGGTAGTTTTTCCAGAGATCGCCTTACTTTTCTGTTAATTTGAGATATAGCCACAAATTTTGTAGTATCATTCATTTCCGATTTTTTGTATACTTTAAATTGTAATTTTTTGAGTCGACTGCCCAATACCACCTGCACCCAAAATTTTATTTTATTATTACCCTATTTCCTTTTAATACACACAAGCTTACGATATGTCAGTGATACGACGACTTCGGGGTTTTTAAAATTATTATTATTATTGTTAGGTTGAGACCACAAGACCCCCTGAAGCTTGTGTAATTCCGTTGCGTCCCCTTGTAGTCAATTTATTTTTTATATATCTGTACTTTTACAAATTCCTTTTAAATGTTGAATCTCAAATTTCCCAGAAATATCATTATATGCATATATTTTGGAATTTCCTTGTAATTTTATTTGAATTCTCAAGATGTCTTTTGTCAAATAAAAATGAAATTTTACCTGGCATGTCAAAAATTTCTCGACATAGTACACTTAATATGAACTTTGGCCTAATTTTTTAAGTATAACTTTAGCTTGCTGTATACTCCGAGGAAATGCTGGAAAAATCAGATAACAATCGTAAGATGCATGTTCCAATATTAAATTTAGAATGAGTCCGAGAATATCAAACAAATGAGCAGTTTCCCTTGAATTATCATTATGAATATTATTTCGCGACTGAAAAAAAAATCTAGGAATCAATACACATACGCAACGGACCTTAGCCCAGTAACATAAATTGGAAAAAATGGAAATATTAGAAATATGAGTAGCAGGGCGGTCGGAGCAAGTAATTTCGACATTTTGTATTAAAATAAAGATGTTTATATTACTTTAACAAATCTGTAATATATATCGTCGACACGCATGAAATCTTTTTAGGCTACGAACCAGTGAAGGCTTAGCACCTTCGAGAGCACTAATGATCAGGTCGACTAGCTGAGAGAATATTCTGTTCGTTTTATTTTCGTTCGTTTCTCGAAGTCAACGAGAACTATGTTAGGCTTTGAGCGCGCGACAGAAATAATTGTCGAGGATATGAATTTTCCAGTATCTTCGACACTTCTCATTTGCTACAATTGACTCTATATCCCTAGCAGCGTTTGACAGAGCGGTATCAGGGCTAAAGCCGTAAGAGTGACATGTTTGGATGTTGGTCGTTCCCATCTGAGTTGGACAACTACATAGTATGTGTATAGAATGTCTTAGCTCAAAATGTGGCGACGGTATGCTAAAGTGGAAATGACACCGTCTTGACATGCCAAAATGAAAACCCTCCGTGCCCGACTTTAATCCGGGTGATTTAAGGAAAGCAAACGTTAGCTCATACGACATGGACTCATCCTCCCCATTTCTGTGGAAGATGCCGTGCATCCTCTTGTTGAGGAGCTATTCACGGAAGTTTTTCTCCTGCGATTTCTTAATCAGGGCTTTCAGGAGTGTATACTCGAGATGGACAAGATTTGATGGATTTTACTCAACCCTGATATTGAACTCCTCCGCTGATCTGTACACAAACGCTCATTTGCCCACTTCTTCGTGTTTTCTGACCATTTTAAGAATAGGGTCTCGTCTATTTTCGACTATATCTGCTGTACCCAGAATGACCCTGTTGTGAAGACCTTCGAGATTCTGTATTCCGCGACCACCTGGACGGCCCTTTCGTGACCCGATGTCGAGGGATCTGACAAGGGGAGTGCGCGTAATGGGAAACACAGATTTGAATCATCTTTTGTGAGCGAAAAGGGCTTAATTTGAGATGAAAAAAGCTCAAACCGTTTACTTGGATAGAAAGCGGTTTCCGAGAAAAAGGGGTTGAAAGAAATCCGCGCGGAATGACTATCGGTCGAATTGTGGAGCGAAAGTGTAATCGTCTAGGTTCTAGGCTACAGAGTCTGCCGTCATGCGTTCGCGTCGTCGTACTTTTTTCAAAAATTTGTTGTTTCTAATTCTTTTATTTCGATAGTTTAATTGTAAATATGCATAAATATTATAAAAACAATGAATATTTAAAAATATATATTTTAAGCATAGAAAAATTATTATTTTTGACACCACAATTTATTTATCAATAAGTTGATGTTTGCAGCACGTTATAAATTATTTTTAAGCAATAGAAATGATTATTTTGCAATTTTTCTACCACTTTCTTCCGCTTTTATATTTTCAGATATTAGTTATTTATTTGTCATGCATATAATTTAAAAAAAATTTGTTTGCTCATAAAAGTGTAAATAAATTGCATATTTACGGTTAAACTATTGAAAAAAAAAGAACTAGAAAAAAAATTTGAAACAAGTACGAGGACGTGAACGCGTAACTGCAGATACTGTAGCCTAGAACCTAGACCATTACTCTATCGCGGCTTGCTCGATCGATTCATAATTCAACCGATAGTCATTCCGCGCGGATTTCTTTCAACCCGTTTTTCTCGTAAACCGCTTTCTATCTAAGTACACGGTTTGAGCTCTTTTCATCTCATTTTAAGCCCTCTTCGCTCACAAAAGATGATTCAAATCCGTGTCCCCCGTTGCGCGCACTCCCCTTGTGAGCTCGTCCTTCGTGCATGAAACCACTCCAAATGAATAGTGTACTACAGGGACGGCAAGAATGTTCGTTGCAGATACTTTGTTCCTCGCCAACAGATCGGAAGACCAAATCTGTCGGATAAGACGTTTGTATCTGCATCGGAGAGTATCCTTTATAGGAGTTACGTCCTGAATGCGACTTTGTGGCACGCCCAGGTATGTATAGATCTCTCCAGCGCCAAGGTGTTGTATAGCGCTTCTGTCAACGAGCTCAGTGTCTTCGGGAACGCCAGTAATCCGTCCTCGCTTCAGAATAATCTTGGCACATTTGTCCAATCAAAGCCCATACCAATCTCTCATGTGTACCCTTCGAGCTGGTAAGATGCTGTGTCTTTGTTCGTATATCTCTCGCCACACAGGTCTGATTGTCCGAACAATCCTATCATTTAGGATAGATGTGCAGATTATACAGCGTGTTCAGACAAGTTATTGGCCTGTGATTCGTATGGTCAGATAAGTTGCCCATTTTCGGCAGAAGCACTGTGCGTCCTTCCACCAACCACTCCAGAATATGCTCTTCCGACTTTAGATATGAGGTCAAAATGCGGGCCAGATTCTGGTTGGTTGAAGGAAACTTCTTCTACCAGAAGTTCTTGATACCATCTGGTCCCGAAGCGGAATAGTTCGTCATGCCTCTTAATACTTTTTTCACCTCCTCGCTAGTGATGAGGGCATTACACAGCTCCTGAAAGCTACGTATGTTCTTTGTGTCTTTATTCAGTGGATGCTGGACTTCGTAGACTTCTCTACAAAATGACTCGACCTACTCTACTTCAAAGAAAAACTGTTCTTTTTATCTGACCTACCTCTCCCTCCGCTCTAGACTTCAACTAGCGTCAGAAAGTATCCGTATTCTGTCAAATATATACTGCCTAATGGTCAGCAGCTTTTACTTGTTGAGTTTGTGATGAAAGATCCGCAGTTCGCGAGCGAACTGTCGGACCCTAGCAGGGAAATTCCTGCCTGATGTTAAACAGGGTGTCCCAGACTCAAGTGTCCGGACTTATATAGCTGTATAAAAATAAAAAAAAATAACACGAAAATTCCTTTTCCAAAAATCAGTTGAAGTTTTAGTTTTTAAGTTGTAAAATATTTAAGCTGGACCAATCAGGAGCTCCGTATAAACAGTCGCGTGTGCGTGAACGGGAGTCCAACGCAGTGTTCTCTCCTCTGCGCTCGCTTCGATAATATTGCGTTGGAATCACGCTCACGCATACGCGACTGCTTATGTGGCGCTCCTGATTGGTCCAGCTTAAATATTGTATAACTCAAAAAATAAAACTTCAAATGATTTTTGGAAAAGAAATTATCAATTTATTTTTTTTATTTGTATACAGCTATATAAGTCCAAACACTTGAGTCTGGGACATCCTGTATAGTCAATCACACACTGAATGCGGGACGCGTACTGTCTTGTCCAGCGTATCTTTGTGCCGAGTTGATTCATTCGTCTTTTGGTCTTATGATCGGCCGATGGTTTTGTTATACGGTTTGCATCCGTCAAAGTTGTCGGTGCATTAAACACACTACTTGAGAGAAACCTGGATGTTGATATTTCACCTGGTCCTAAATCATCGCTCTTCCTCTATTGGTTGCCTGCTCGCGGTTGGTCTCAGTGTCGCCGCTCTTTCTCTATTGCCGGCTTGTTCTGGCTGCGGTTCAGTAGGCGCTCCGCTTACATAACTCCTTTTCCGGAGGTCCTAGACACGGTTTTGCAGACGTTGATGCGAAAAGTGCGAGAGATCTAAGTTTTCTCGCACTACAGAGCATGCAGTCCATTCAGAAGTATTGAGATTCTGCCGGTCCATCGCATTGACTCTGTCTTGATTGGCTCCCCTAACTCTAGGGTACTCAGGGTTGTTGTCCGACCCATTTTCGGGAGCCTTGCCCGTTCGATTGTTATGAACCGCACTTACTACAACTATGTTTGGTGTTATGATTGTTGTTCGCACGAGTAGCTAGGGAAAGGGGCTCGTTCATCATTGTGGAGCCCCGCATGCAAGGATAGAGCTGCATACTCTGAGAGGTCGTCCGGTATCCTAGTCACCGTTTTGAGATACCTGACCCAGGTGCCATTCAGCTTTCGGCACCGTTGTCACATCCCCGCTTGGGGGTTATTCCTTCGTAACAATCCCTCGCCAATTGTCCGCGACTGCTTTTTAATTATTGTAACCATATTCATCAGAAACCGTTGGTACAGGGACCCTCCATCCGCAGCCTGACGACGCGTCCGGTGGCCTGATCGTAGGTCCTTCGGTTCGATTCCAAGGGAACCGAGACCGAGCTGAGGCGGAAAGTCTTTGACCAGGGTATAAGGCACGTCCTCGGTTACAGCTGAATATGGTTACAATCTAAATAACCAGTTGCGGACACTGGTCTAGAGATTTCCCAAAGAAATAACCCCTAAGCCAAGGCGCAAGCAACCTTGCCAATGGCTGTATGATACCAGAGAGTGGTGTCTTAACTTCGCATGCGGGGCTCTGCGAGGGCAGGCGAATCCTTTGGCTAGCTATCAATCTAGGTGGCGGTTTTCCCTAGTCGTCACTTACATTTAAC
Organism: Andricus coriarius; assembly: GCA_932066315.1. Lineage (NCBI taxonomy): Eukaryota > Metazoa > Arthropoda > Insecta > Hymenoptera > Cynipidae > Andricus > Andricus coriarius. The sequence goes on along the minus strand of CAKNWT010284827.1, from coordinate 1,601 downwards.
ATCATACGCTTTCAAATAATTTCTAAAAAGCTGGAGGTCCATGCTTCTTCTTTAAACAAAAAATCAAATACATAATTGCTAAGACTGATGTTTTGTGCCTGAGTATACAAATTCCAGTGTTAAAAATCCTGCAAATTATTTTTATGTACATCCATTGGTGAGAAACGGAAAAATTTGAGCTGTCGGATCGAATAAGTGCACATAAAATTATTTGGCCGAGAGTGGGAAGATCCCTGGAGGCTTTCTGAAATATTTTCGAATTCTAATTTTTGAAGACTATATTTAGATGTAGAATTTCATTGTGCATGTTTTTCACCCAAGGCAAAAAGTTGTATCTTTTTAATCTTTCTAATTAAAGCCAAAAAACTGACTTTTCTTTAAAGGGGGAGTATAGTTAATTCGGGCAAAAAAGGCACATTTTCACAAATTTTTTCAAGCGATATGGGTAATGTTGGTTTATTTCTTTAATCGGTACATAATAATAGAAAATCTGAACCATATTCTCACTAATTTTCACTGCAAAATATTAATAAATAGGCCGTTGGCAGCAAATCTCCGAAGGCTCCTCGAAAAAAAGTTACTTTGCGGTGACGGTTCTAACTGACAACCGTCACCGACTTTGAAAACGTGGTTTCGAGAAAAACGTGTTTAAAGTTTTAAACATGAAAAAATCCAAAAATGTATCTTTTTATATTTACAAAGAATCATTGATGCCAGGTCCGTACATACTGAATGTGTAAAGGTTTTCTCATACCTGTGTAATGATTCACCGACAAATAAAGCAATTTAGGGATTAGAAATGAGCGCAGAAGCTGCTAGGTAAGAACGCTGCGTACACAACACCGAAGGGGATCCTTAAAAACTCCATATCTCCGTTAGTTTTGCTCCGATTTGCTTGAAATTTGGATATTTCTGATGCTCGGCGCACATCGGACTTCTCTAACTTCCAGTGTTTCGTTTATCGAGCGAATTTTTAGCAACAAAAAAATTCCAGCGAGAAAGTTGTTAAGAACAGTACAAATAAGTTTTCTGGAAAATTTTAGCTTAATTGAACCGACATTTAAGAAATTATTAATGTTTAAGTTGCTAGCGACTAGGCGGCTCGCGCGCGGACTGTAGCGAGAGTCTCAGATCCGACTCTGAAGGCGCTTCGTCAGGCTTGAATTTTAGCCCATTTATTACATAACACAAGTTTCCTCCTACACGGATCAACTGTTGGATGTAATATTTTTACCACATAATCTCAATGGCATAATACAGAAAAAGAAAGTCTTCGTTTTTAGAAAAATGGTCTTGTTTTTGTTATATTTTAATTAATCGAAAACTTGCTTCATTTATGCGCCTGGAAACGAGCAATCCGCAATTGGGAAAGTATCCACGATGATCCGAAGACAGGCGCTCCAAATTGACACAGCACAAATTAGGACTCGGGCGTGAAATTTAGCGGCTACATTTGACCCCAGGGGGTCCCTCGTAACCCATCCGTCCTTCCTATTGTCAGAGCGTTACATGATTCGAGACGGTTGAACGAAATGGATAATTATCAAGATATAAAGAAATTGAATTTTAATATGCTGCATTAGATTCCTTACATAATTTCG
>CAKNWT010284826.1:0-11456 GCA_932066315.1 Andricus coriarius | reverse complement strand
CTGGACCTTGAACCATTCCTCTGTTTCCCCCTATTCCCTTCCTTTCGCGAAAGTTGTATGTCCCCCCCCCCCCCACCTGCCCTTCAATGGAACAGGAGTGCCATTGAAGGGTAATTAGCTTCCCAACAAATCAGTGGACCACAAATTATAGATCCTTTAGTTAACACCTCATATTTTTTATTATTCGTCTTCATCAGACTAATCTTGCAAAACTGGTACCAGCGATATATTTTCAGCGGGTGGTTTTATTATTTCTTGATATTGTGCAGGGGCTTGTGCGATAGAGCCTGTAGGTGGATTATAACAATTTTTTCTCTTTATCTCTGAAACCGCGCAATTAGCAGCAAAACTAAGAACATATTTGGAATCAGCGTACCAAAAAACATGGGGTAATACGCTTCTCTAAGATGGACACATTGGGCCCAAAATAGCACCCTCCTTCAGCTCTCCGCGTGTGTAATAATGTGACACCGTACTTTTAATATTGTTTTAACATTTAAAAGACATAAAAAATTAATTTTTAAGGTATTTGTGGATGAAGTATTTACCAAGATAGAATTATGAATATTCAACTATTTGAATTTGATTCGAATTTTCTACAAGGCTCAATTATACAACAGTATTTCGATTTATTTTTCTATATTTTCATTGCATTATTTACCTTTAAGTAATCATTTTCAAAACCAAAACTTAGCACAAACAGGTCATTTTTGCCTTTTTCAGTTCAAATTAATTTTTTTTGGTTGATGATCCGTCATTTTAGTTAAAAAATCCGTCCGTTTATCCAAAATTTAACTATTGTATTGATATTTAAAAAAAATTATTTTTATAACTGAAAAATTAACTATTTCATGTTTGGTTGATTATCAATCTTCTTTAGCTGAAAGTTCAACTACTTGTTTGAATATTTCTCTATTTTGTTGAAAGTTTGTCTTATGAGGTATAATATTAGGCTGTGTTCGAGAATTCACTGGCAGCACTAGTACTGCCAGTAGTTTTTTTATGCGTTCGGAAACCGCTGACAGTGCCACTGCTGACAACTGTAGCGAGCGAGCGATCGTATAATTATATTAAAATTAAACCATTGAGGGTTCTTTCACACGATTGCAGATCCGCCACTTGCAGACGGCGATGCATTAAATAAGGTAAAGAACCCAGTAGCCGGACACATTTGAAAATAAGACCAATACTCGGACATGCAACATCACTAATGATTATTTGTCATAAATTTTCATGAAGAGTAACAATAAAAATTATCAATTATTCTTTAAATTCTTGACTACTTAATAGCATTAAGTATTTAAAAATCCAGAACTCAACTAATTTAAAAAAAAATGATCCTAAATCATTTTTCAAGAACAGCGAGCCTATAACCATTTTTCTCGAGATCTGGCGTGAATTTTTAACATGAGTACTGACTTAGCTAACGTTGAATAAAAAAGTTCGACACTAAAATGTTATAAATAGTATTTCTAACGATAGTTGGAATATTTTTCAACAGAATTAGAAGGTATTCTGGTAAAAATAATGTTTATCAAGTTTATAATTACGTGTCTTGTGTGCTTGAGTTTTGGGTTTGTCGTGTTTTAAATGGGTTTTCAACAAAGTAATATTTTTGTGCACAGAAGGTAAGTGTTATTGACATTTATTAACATGATTTGGCAAACAATAGCCTGTATAAGTTTTGCGCCACGTCTTTGTGCGAAAGCGTAGCTGACCCTTATGAAAATATATGACAGGAAAAAAAGTCAGGCCTGTCATTTTTTACCTGTCGTTTTTTCGCGACGACAGGAAGAACGACAGTCGAAAATGACTGGCCTTAATTGGCCATAATGTATAATAATATCGTCTGAACATTATAAAGTATTGATGACAATCATTAGCAAAAGAAAACAATTACGGGAATTTTCATGCTGAAACCCCTTTGTGCAGCCAGTTTCCAATTCCGAATTCTCTTTCAACACATCAATTGTGGAATATGTTCGATTTGCCATTTTAATGCCTTCTTATCCTTACAAAGCGCTAAACTTGAGTACCACGGCAACAATTTCGGACTTTCAACTTTTTGTAATGTCAACTTTCTTCATTCTCTTGACAAGTTCAGTGCGTGCTACCAATTCCATGATCCAACAAAGAATGGTCTTGCTGAAGTAAAATCTGCGGAATCGGTATCATTAAAACCGGCATCGATCAATTTTGTTAGAGTGCATGTAAATGAAGATGAGCATGAATCACCGATTGTTAATGATTCAAAAGAAGATTTTAGAATAAAGGAGGCAGACTCCATCGCGAATTGTGTCATGTACCTTGAGAAAAACGTTCCTTAGTTAGAGACGAGAAAAGGACCGGTTTAAGAAAGCGAATAAACTGTTAACGAAAACCGCTCTCCTGAACAAAAGGCCAATGTCCTTAATCTTTCAAATAATTATTTTCAGTGTATCGCAAAAGATATTACGGAAATTGGTTGTACCGATTTAATACGTATGGATATTCAGGAGAAACCCGGAACGGAACCCCCTTATTCTAAACCTTATCCAGCGGGAACCGCAGAGGTAACCAAATTGGGAGAGTTGATAACCGCTTATAAATCAGTCGGTTTCGCGACGGAGACAGATTCTCCATATGCTAGCCCTTGTCTTTTAGTAAAGAAATCAGATGGATCTCATCGGCTTCTCGTTGATTACAGACATTTGAATAAGAATACGGTCAAATTAAGCTTCCCTATGCCGAATTTAGACGATGGTTTAGAGGAAATGCAGGGTGCGGTTTTATTCACCATTTTGGATCTCGCTCACGGTTACATGCAAATACCCCTTTCGGAAAATGCGAAAAAGAAAACTGCGTTCATCACCCAAGATGAAACAGGCCAATTCGAACGTGCAATGTTTGGGTTGACGAATGCTCCGTTTTACTTCAACAAATTAATGAAAAAGATTTTTTTCCTTTCGGAAATAAATTGGCATTAACCTATTTTGATGACATTAATTTTTGCGAAAACATGGGAGGGGATGATGGTCAAATTGGAGAAAGTTTACAACTTCTTTCTGATGCAGGCCTTACTCTGAATATTAAGAAACTTAAGTTTGGAATGGATGAGGTCGACTATCTTGGTTTTGCAATTAGCAGCAAAGGAATAGAGCCGGATAGGAGAAAATTGCGAGCAATCATTGAGTTTTCCACTCCTCAAAACATGTATGAGGTTCGTAGATTTCAAGGACTTACTAGCTTTTTCAGGAGATTTTTTTCCTAAATTTTCTCAATACCTTGGTCCGTTAATTGATCTGTTAAAATCGGGTCAACAGTTTCAGTGGGGGGAGCGCGAGCAAACGCGTTTTGAGAATGTCAAGCAAAAAGTAGCGGATTATCCGATTCTGTCTGCTTATAATCCGAAAGCTGTTAAAACTGAACTGCATACTGATGCGTCATGTGAAGGCTTAGGTGCAATTCTTTTACAAGCTAATGAAGATAAAAGGTTGCATCTAGTGTACGCGATAAGAAGAAGAACGTCAAATGTCGAAAGGTCATACCATTCCAGCAAACTCGAGTTGTTGGCAGTTGTTTGGGCCGTCGACAGGCTTTGACCCTTCCTAATTGGAATTCATTTTGAGATTTTAACGGATTGTCAAGCTTTAGTGTACATCAACACTTTGAAAACAAAGAACCCGTAAATAATCCGTTAGGTTTGTTAGACGACTTTGACTTAAACATCTTCCATACAAAAGGTGAGCTCATGAAGCATGTAGACGCTCTCTCACGAGCACCAGTTGAATCTACCGTAAATCAGCTACCGGACGCAACCATGTTTTCCGTGACGGTTCATGAGGATGAAATTTTGTTATATCAGCGAAGCGATGAAAGTTTAAGTCGAAAGATTAAGATTTTGACGACTGGAATGTTGCTTAAAATCGATCTTGAACGAAAAAAGGAGTTGTATGTAGTTCCGCCTGCGATGCGTAAAGCTATGTTGATTAAGTACCATGATTTTTCGAGCCATTTTGGCGTAGACAGAACCGTAGCTCGACTCAAAAAATATTATTATTTTCCGGGGATGCGACCTTATGTCAAAAGGCACATAAGTGCATGTATCGAGTGTATCCTTTCAAAGAATAAAATAGGTAGACAGGCAGGAGAACTCCATATTATTCCAACAGGAAAGCGACCCTGGGAAATTACTCACACATCGGTTTGGAGTGCCTTCGAAACTTATTACAAATAGAGGAACTTCGTTCACTTCGGTACAGTTCAAAGAGTTCTGTCAAAAGCATGGCATATCGCATACATTGAATTCTTCTCGTCAGCCACAAGCAAACGGGCAAGTTGAACGGTTAAATGCAACAATTTTACTCGCGATGCAAGCGAATTTGTCTGACTTTGAGGGAAGAAAGTGGGACGCAGACTTAATTAAACTCGAACGCAACTTGAATTCAGTTATAAACAAAACTACGGGTCGAACTCCATTTGAAATGATGTATGGGTACATGCCACACTTTGAAGACTGTTTAGCGAGAAATCTTACATTAAACGCAGAATCATATGTGACGTGCGCCGAAGAAAGGGGGCTTACTCTGAAAAGTGAGATTGTTCAGGGCGAGCGGTCGAAGTCGATCGGACAGACGCGACTTTCAGGAGAGAGGGAAGACTCACGAAATCTTCCCTCTCCACTTACTACACATTCTCACCCATGTAGCGGCGCGGCCCACGGACGGTGTGTAGATGAGTCCCGTAGATTGCAGTGTTGAGTGGTGGGAGGTGTTTCACGGGATCTCGAGCTCTCGAGCGAAAGCCCGATTTCTCATGTCTAACAACTCAATTATTAGCAATAATAATGCTCGGAAATTTTTGTCGATGGTTTCATTAAAAAGAGCAATGCAAAAACTATCGAAAGGTGTAAAAACCTCGATTTCGATTTTTTTAGAGTAAGCCCCCTTTCTTCGGCGCACGTCACATATAAATCACCTGTCGACATTAAAGTAGAAGTAGCAGATCGAATGCGCAAGGAACAGGAAAAAGCGAAGCTAAGGTATGATAAGTCGAGATTTAAAAATGTACATTATAACGTCGGAGATATTGTATACGTTAGCCGAAAAAAATCTTCTACAGGAGAGTCCACGAAATTACAAGCGCGATTTAAGGTCCCGTTGGTAGTGATAGGTATTTTACCCTCGGATACCTATCAAGTGCAGAGCTGAAGTGCTAAAGATTCGGCACGAATGAAAACAACAGCACATGTGAGCCAATTGAAGGTTTGGAGAGGCTGGAAGGATGAAGATCCTAACAAAATAGACTATTATTTAAGTCAAGATTCAGATCTCGATGTTGATTCGAACCCCGAAGTCAGAGAAAGTATAGATTTAAATCAAGATCGGATTATTGAAAATGTTACCAAAGATAATGCTGCGTTGGAAGAATTAGATAATGATAGTGATGCGTCAGACATCAATCAAAGAAAGGTTGTAACTAGAGACAGAATGCAACCAAAACGGGAGCGACGACAGCCTCGAAGGTTCAATGATTTTGTTATGTAAGATTACATTGTATAATCAAAAAATAAGGTTAAACAACCCTCGCAGGGTCTCACTGGAAGCAGCTGCCATCTAAAAATGACTTGTACCGAATATTTTGGGTACAGCCTTCGCAGCTCCCTTTCAAGGTCTTGATACCTCTCCTCCTTTTCTTTCTCCTTGGCAGTGATGTTGTATTCGCACGGGGCCAAGAACTCGATCACGAATATAATTCGTTTCTCGAAATCTTGGAGAACAATGTCAGGCCTCGAGTGTGCAACGGAGACTGCTGTCCGAAAATAGTAGTTCCAGAAAATTTGGCATTTCAAGTTTTGAACAATTGACTCTATCTCCCTTGGAGCGTTCGGCAGGGCAGGGTCGCAGCCAACACCATAACAGCGACAAAGATGGTAATAAAGGACTCTTAGGGCCGCATTATCTCTGTAGATGTACGTCGTTCCTGCGTGGGTGGGACACCCCGATAGTATGTGTTCCAGGTACTCAGTGTGTGCATGACACGCGCTGCACCTATCGCTCGGAACTTCTTGATATAAAATGCGGTCACGGTATGCTAAGGTGGAAATGTCACCGTCCTGGCGTGCGAAAATGAAACCCTCTGTACCTGAATTAAGCCCTGATGATCTGAGGAAAGCAAAAGTCCTTCGACAAGGAGTGTTTTTCTACATTTCTGTGAAAATTTCCGTGCATTTTCTTGTCGAGTAGCTCTTGATGGAATTTTTGAACTTCCGCTTTCTTCACTTAGGCTTTCAGAAGTGAAGCATCTAGATGGAATAATGCACTTTCCTCACTTCTGATGTTAAAATTCAGGCCAAGGGTCTCGGCCGCTTGCTCCGCGGCTTTGTAAAGGAACCCTCCTTTACCAATCATATCGTGGTTCCTGACCATTTTTAGGAGAGAATCTCTGCAATTGGCTACGATATAAGCCACACTTAGAACAATTCGGTTATAAAGACACTGGAGATTCAGAAGTCCGCGTCCGCCTTGACGGCGTGAAATGTATAATCGCGGAACTGACGAATTGATATGCAAGCTTTTATGCATATGCATGATCTTACGTGTGGTGATATCAAGGGCCTTAAGTTCATTCTTCGTACATCGAACCACCCCAAACGAGTAGAGTAGAACCGGGACGGCAAGCATGTCAGTCGCAGATATCTTGTTCAACGCTGACAGATTGAAAGACAAAATCTGTCGAAGAAGATGCTTGTATCTGCTTCGGAGATACTCCTTTACTGATGTTTCGTCCTGAATGCGGCTTTGAGGCACGCCCAGGTATGTATAGGTCTCTCCAGTGTTAAGATGTCTGATAACACCTATATCCACAAGCTCAGGGTCCTCGGGAACGCCAACAATCTTTCCGTTCTTCAGATGAATTTTGGCACATTTATCCAATCCAAAGTCCATCCCAATCTCTCCTGTGTACTTCGCGGCGATATTTATGGCAGTTTGAAGTTTTCCTTTACCAGAGGCATAGAGCTTCAGGTCATCCATATAAAATACATGAGTGACTTTATGCTCGCGCTGGTTAGTGTCGCCACAGAGATATCCAGAAGAATTTCGTAGTGCGAGAGATAAAGGCAGAAGTGTGATGCAAAAAAGTAAAGGGCTCATGGTATCGCCCTGAAAGACACCCCTCTGGAAGGTGACGTTGATTGTTGTCATGCGATAATTTCCAGATGAGATAGTAAATCTAGTTTTCCAAAGACCCATTAATCTCTCTATGCATCTCACTATGTGTGGATGCACCTTCGAGCTTTCCAACAGACAGATGATAGGTCTATGAGAGGTTGAATCGAAAGCTTTCCGGTAGTCAATCCAGGCCATTGACAGGACGCGCTGATGAGCTACAGCGTCTTTTCAGACACACCTGTCAATTAACAGGTTCTCTCGACAGCCCGCTACACCTTTTTTGGAGCCACGTTGTTCGTACATCTCACGCCACACGGGCTCAATTCGCCGAACAATCCTGTTGTCTAGGACAGCTGTAAAGATATTATACAGTGTGTTCAAACAAGTTATTAGCCTGTAATTCTCTGGGTTGGACAAGTTGCCATTTTTTCGGTAGGAGTATAGTGCGTCCTAACATCAGCCACTGCGGAATGGGCGTCTCTGACTTTAAAAATGAGGTGAATACGGTCAGTATTTTCTTTCAACGCAAGTGTTTTCGGGATCTTGTACACCTCTCTCCAAAAAGTCCCTACTTTGTTGGGCTTGGGTGGATTTTTGACAGAAACAGGGTGATCATTGAACAGGCGAGATGGGTCAGCGAGAAACTGTTGATTCTACCTGATCCATCTCTCCCTCTTCTGTATTCTCCCCCTTGCGTCACATAACAGCCGTATTTTGTCAACAATATGCTGCTTGATTGTCAGCAGCTTTGACTTGTTTGGTGTGTGATTCAAGATCCTCAGTTCTTGGGCGAACTTTCGAACCCTTTCCGTGAACGGTCTACCAGATGTTATGTAGTCCATCACACATTGAACACGGAACGCATTCTGTCTTGCTCATCCAATCTTCTTGTTCAGTTGATGCAAGCGTCTTTTGGTCTTTTGATCCATCGTAGGTTTGAGCCTTCGATTTGAATCAGCCAAAGCTCTCGCAGCACCATAAACTGAGCAATTGATGGTCCAGAGGGCGGATTCTTGCAAGATTTCTCCACGAAGGGACGCATCCATTTCAGCCAGATCTTGAGGCTTAAGAGGAACTTGCATGTTAATGTTGCTTCTTGTCCTGAAATCGTGATCATCTCTCAGAAGGTGCCTGTTTTCCGCGGTTGGTCTTAATGTCGCTTCCTCATCTTCAGCTGCAGCTTGATCAAGCAGCGGTTGGGGAAGCGCTCCACGTACATATCCATTTTTACAGAGGTAGGCACGTTGATTTCGCAACGATTGAATAGAAACGTGCGGAAGCTCTGGGTGTTTTTGGAACCACAGAGTATGCATACGCGCCATAAAGCTTCGGTGAACAGGGATACTGCTGGCATCGTAGCAGTCTAGCAAGTCATCCTTGAGTTGATTTGTCCACTCAATGTGGGCGTTTCGCCGGTTCGTTGTCGTGTTTCCATCAAAATTATTTTCAGCACCCCGAAATCTAGGATTATCGGCTTTGTTCGCCGACCCATTGTCGGGTGCTATGCGCGCTCGATCGTTTTGAACCGCATTTACAACTTTTGGGTGTTTTGGTGGTGTCATTGTTGTTCCCACAAGCAGCTAGGAAAAGGGTTCATCCATCCTTGTAGAGCCCCGCATGCAAGGATAAGATTGCATACTCTGAGAGGTCGCCCGGTTTCCCAGAGTCACCGTTCAAGACACCTCACCCAGGTGCCATTCAGCTTTCGGCACGGTTGTCACGCCTCCACTTAGGGGTTATTCCTTCGGGACCATCCCTCGGATACCTATCAAGTGCAGAGCTTAAGTACTAAAGATTCGGCACGAATGAAAACAACAGCACTTGTGAGCCAATTGAAGGTTTGGAGAGGCTGGAAGGATGAAGATCCTAACGAATTAGACTATTATTCAAGTCAAGATTCAGATCTCGATGTTGATTCGAACCCCGAAGTCAGAGAAAGTATAGATTTAAATCAAGATCGGATTAATAAAAATGTTACCAAAGATAATGCTGCGTCGGAAGAATTTGTTGTAACTAGAGACAGAATGCAACCAAAACGGGAGCGACGACTACCTCGAAGGTTCAATGATTTTGTTATGTAAAATTACATTATTTATATATATATATATATATATATATATATATATATATGTATCGGTTTCGGTTTTGATTCCTTAGGAATCGAACCGAAGGGCCTATGACAAAGCCACCGAACGAAATAAACCCTAAGCGGAGGCGTGACAACCGTGCCGAAAGCTGAATGGCACCTGGGTGAGGTGTCTCAAACGGTGACTCTGGGATACCGGGAGACCTCTCAGAGTATGCAGCCTTATCCTTGCATGCGGGGCTCTACAAGGATGGACGAACCCTTTTCCCTAGCTGCTCGTGGGAACAACAATGAGAACACCAAACATAGTTGTAGTAAGTGCGGTTCAAAACAATCGAACGCGCAGGGCTCCCGACAGTGGGTCGGAAAACAATGTCGACTATCCTATAGTTGGGGGAGCCAATCAGGACGAGGTCAATGCGATTGACCGGCAAAATCTCGTTACTTTTAAGTGGACGGATCGACTCAGGGATGACCTGCTGGAGTGCTATGACACCAGTATGGCCCCTGAACGGAAAGGTTACATGGCACGACTGCATACTCTGTGGTGCGAGAAACACTCAGAGCTCTAACATTATACGCATCAACGTCTGCGAACTGGGCCGAGGAACTCCGAAAAAGGGGTTATATAAGCGGAGCGCCTTCTCAACCGCAGCCAGAGGAAGCCGGCAACAGAGAAACAGAGACGACACTGAGACCAACCGCGAGCAGACATCCAATAGAGGAAGAGCGACGCTTCAGGACCCGGAGAAACATCAACATTCAGGTTTCTCTTGAGCCTAAAAATCTGGCTGAACTAGATAACAAGCTTCGTGGAGATTTTTCCGAAGAACCTGACCTCTGGACTATCAATTATAATGTGTATAATGCAGCGAGAGCTTTGGCAGATGCGAACCGTAAAATAAAAGCGACGGGTGATCATAAGACCAAAAGACGAATGCATCCACTCAGTACAAAGATAGGCTGGGCCAGACAGTACGCGTCCCGCATTCAGTGTGCGATTGACTACATATTATCTGGCAGGACTTTCACTGCCAAGGTTCGACATTTCGCGCGCGAGCTACGGATCTGCATAACACGCTTAACAAGTCAAAGCTACTGACCATCAGGCAGCATATTGTTGACAGAATACGAGCACTATCTAACGCTAGGAGAAGTTTAGAGCGGAGAGAGAGATGGGTAAGAGAAAATCAACAGTTTTTGTCTGACCCATCTCGACTCTTCCAAGACCCTCCAGTTACTGTCGACCACCCGCCCACACCAGACGAGGTCGAGGCATTTTGGAGACAAGTCTACGAAGTCCAGCATCCACTGAAAGAACACTCGAAGAATATAAATAGCTTCAAGGAGCTGTTAAGAGGCATGAAGAACTATACCGCTCCGGGACCAGATGGTATCAAGACCTTCTGGTGGAAGAAGTTTCCTTCAACCCACGAGCATCTGGCCCACTTTTTCACCTCATATCTTAAGTCGAAAGAGCCTATTCCGGAGTGGCTGGTAGAAGGGAAAACAGTGCTCCTGCCGAAGACGGGCAACTTAGCTGCCCCTAAAAATTACAGGCCAATAACTTGTCTGAACACACTGTATAAGATCTTTACAGCTATCCTAAATGATAGGATTGTTCGGACAATTGGACATGTGTGGCAGGAGATGTACGAACAACGTGGCTCAAAGAAAGGCGTAGCAGGATGTCGGGAGAACGTGCTCGTTGATATATGTGTCTGTAAAGACGCAGCATTCTATCAGCTTACCTATCGATGGTCTGGATTGATTACTGGAAAGCTTTTGATTCAACCTCCCATAGACTTATCATCTGTCTGTTGGAAAGCTTAAAGGTTCATCCACACATCGTGAGTTGCATAGAGAGATTAATGCCGCTTTGGAAAACCAGATTTACTATCTCATCTGGAAAACATCGTGTGATCACTAACAGTGTCACCTTTCAGAGAGGTGTGTTTTAGGGCGACACCATGAGCCCTCTCCTCTTTTGCCTAACATTATTGCCACTATCTCTCGCACTTCGCCATTCCGAAGGGTACCTCTGCGGCAAACCTGGAAATCGAAAGCATAAAGTCACTTATGTATTTTACATGGATGATCTTAAGATCTATGCTAAAAATCAAGAGAAACCACATCTAGCTCTAGACATTGTTAAAGAGTACACTCAAAAAATTGGAATGGAGTTCGGGTTAGAAAAATGCGCCAAGGTTTATCTGAAG
>CAKNWT010284824.1:0-12785 GCA_932066315.1 Andricus coriarius | reverse complement strand
GGTTGTCGCAAAATTCCTTGAAGCGGATGATATTGTCAGTATCTTCTTTCAACCTTAGTGTTTTCGGGATCTTGTATACCTCTCTCCAAAAAGTCTCTACCTCGTTGGGCTTGGGTGGATTTTTGACAGAAACAGGGTGATCATTGAACAGGCGAGGTGGGTCAAAGAGAAACTGTCGATTCTCCCTGATCTATCTCTCCCTCTTCTGTATTCTCCTCCTTGCGTCAGATAACAGCCGTATTTTGTCAACAATATGCTGCTTGATTGTCAGCAGCTTTGACTTGTTTAGTGTGTGATTCAAGATCCTCAGTTCTTGGGCGAACTTTCGAACCCTTTCCGTGAACGTTCTACGGTCTACACATTCTTTCTTGCCCATCCAATCTTCTTGTTCAGTTGATGTAAGCGTCTTTTGGTCTCTTGATCCATCGTAGGTTTGAGCCTTCGATTTGAATCAGCCAAAGCTCTCGCAGCACCATAGACTAAGCAATTGATGGACCAGAGGTCGGATTCTTGCGAAATTTCTCCACTAAGGGAGGCATCCATTTCAGACAGATCTTGGGGCTTGAGAGGAACTTGCATGTTAATATTCCTGCTTGTCCTGAAATCGTGATCATTTCTCAGAAGGTGCCTGCTTTCCGCGGTTGGTCTTACAGTCGCTTCGTCATCTTCGGCTGCAGCTTGATCAAGCAGCGGTTGGAGAAGCGCTCCACGTACATATCCATTTTTCCAGAGGTAGGCACGTTGATTTCGCAACGATTGAATCGAAACGTGCTGAAGTTCTGGGTGTTTTTGGCACCACAGAGTATGCATACGCGCCCTAAAGCCTCGGTGAGCAGGGATAATGCTGGCATCGTAGCAGTCTAGCAAGCCATCCTTGAGTTGATTCGTCCACTCAATGTGGGCGCTTTGCCGGTTAGTCGTCGTGTCTGCATCTAAATTATTTTCCGCACCCCGAACTCTAGGATTATCGGCCTTGTTCGCCGACCCATTATCTGTTGCTCTGCGCGTTCCATCGTATTGAACCGCATTTACCACTTTTTGGTGTTTTGGTGGTGTCATTGTTGTTCCCACGAGCAGCCAGGGAAAGGGTTCGTCCATCCTGGTAGACCCCCGTATGTAAGGATGAGGCTGCATACTCTGAGAGGTCGCCCGGTATCCCAGAGTCACCGTTTACGACACCTCACCCAGGTGCCATTCATCTTTCGGCACGGTTGTTACGCCTCCTCTTAGGGGTTATTCCTTCGGGACCATCCCTGGAAAATTGTCCACGACTGCTTATTAATTATTGTAACCATATTCAGCAGAAACCCTTGGTACAGGGATATATATATAAAAGCATACAGTCACTCATGTATTTTACATGGATAATCTTAAGATCTATGCTAAAAATCAAGAGAAACTACATCTAGCTCTAGACATTGTCAAACAGTACAGTCAAGAAATTGGAATGCAGTTCGGGTTAGAAAATGCGCCAAGGTTTATCTGAAGAAAGGAAAATTTAATGGAATCCCGGACGACCCTGAGCTCGTCGACAGAAGCGCTATACGACACCTTGACGCTGGAGAGACCTATACAAACTTGGGCATGCCACAGAGCCGCATTTAGGACGTGACATCTATAAAGGATACTCTCCGATGCCGATACAAATGTATCATTCGACGGATTTGGTCTTCTGAGCTGTCGGCGAGGAACAAAGTATCTGCGACGAACATTCTTGCCGTCCCGGTATTACTCTATTCACTTGGAGTGGTTCCATGGACGAAGGACGAGCTCAGATCCCTCGATATCGGGTTCCGAAAGGTTATGCACATGAACAAAAGCATGCACCTTAAATCTTCTGTTCCGCGACTTTACATCTCACGCCGTCAAGGTGGTCGCGGAATCCTAAATCTTGAATGTCTTCGCAACAGGATTATTTTGGGTACAGCACATATAGTCGCAAATGGACAAGACCCGCTACTTAAAATGGTCGGGAAACACGAAGAAGTGGGCAAAAGGGCGTTTCTGTACAAAGCAGCAGAGGAAGCTGCTGAAACACTCGGGCTTGACTTCAATATCAGGGATGAGCAAAGTGCATCAAATGTTATACATCTCGAGTACTCACTCCTGAAGGCCCGGATTAAGAAAGCACAGGAGAAAAACTTCCGCGAACAGCTCTTTGAGAAGAAGATGCATGGCATCTTCCACAGAAATGTGGAGGATCTGTCGATGTCGTATGAGCTAACGTTTGCTTTCCTTAAATCACCTGGATTGAAGTCGGGCACGGAGGGTTTCATTTGGGCATGCCAAGATGGTGTCATTTCCACTCTAGCACTCTAGTATGTGTCTAGGACACATACTATCTGCTTGTCCAATTCGTGCGGGAACGACCTACATCCAAAGGCACAATGCGGCAATAAGAGTGCTTTATTACCACCTCTGTCACTCTTACGGCATCAGCACAAATACCGCTCCGCTAAAAGCTCCTAGGGAAATAGAGTTAATTGTCGAGAATGAGAAGTGTCGGATATACTGGAACTTCATATTCCGACAATTGTTTCTGTTGCGCACTCGAGGCCTTACATTGTTCTTCTTGACTTCGAGAAACGAGCCATGTTCGTTATCGAATTTTCGGAACCAGCTGACAAAAACATCATAGCCAAGGAGAATGAAAAGAAAGAGAGGTATAAAGAACTTATAAGGGAGTTGCGGCGGCTATACCCGGAATATTCCGTTAAGCTAATCGTCTTGATCATCGGTGCTCTTGGAGGTGCCAAGGTTTCACTGGTTAATAGCCTGAAAAGCATCCCTGCGTGTCAAGAAAATGCTAATACACTTGCGGGGAAAATGCAGAAGGCGGTCGTCCTTGGGTGGCTGCGTGTCCTCAGGGTGCACGAGACTTTTGCCGGATCATCGTATTGAATTCGTCGCAGACTGTAACCACCCATCTCACGGTCGTGAGACGTGGTTACGACTGAAATTTTACCGCGATTTCGCTGGGAGCGGGTGCAATTTTTCAGATTAGCACCTGCTCCATTCGAAATCCTGCAGTTGTCCTTATGACAAACTTAATATATATATATACAGGGCGTCCCAAAGTTCGCGCATACGGACCACATAGCTCGAATACTGGTGAAAAACTAAAATCATATTTTAAGGCTCAAAAATCTCGAATACTCATTATTTTTTGAGATAATAAAGGTCAAAGTTGGCCAATCACGTTGCGTCTTTTAAAGTTAGGAAGTGGTGCTCCAATTTACAAAAAAATCCTCGGCAGCAACTCAATTCACGGTAAACACTTTTCTCGTTCACAACAGTGACCTTTGGAAACAAATTCGCAACGACGAAACGTGAGAAGATTTGAAATATAATAAACCATCAAACGTTCTTTTTATCTAAATTATTGGAGTTGATTAAAATAATTTCGTAATTTAAAACCTACAAAGCTGAATCAAGTTTAGGATTGAAAAAGCTTATTTGTATTTAATATTAGCAAAAACATGTACAATTGTTGATTAAATATCCAACAAGATCACGAACCTTGTGTGAATCTAGTTTTACGTAAGTCAAACGTGTTAGACAAGTAAAACTCTGTTCCCTAAGTAAATCTGAATTGATGAAAAAGTACTAATTGAAAAGCAAAAAGATAGCACTGATTTAATTAGTTATTATTATTGAACTAATTTATATCAAATTTCACTGATTTGATTAGAAAAAAACCTGCATTTTATGCAATTTGACAAAACAGTTAGTTACATTTTTTCAATAAGTTTCGGTACATACCAAGAATTATGTAGATTCGACTAACAGTTAATTGCAATTACTTGGTGCTGCTAGAAGTCAGCCATAATTTGAGTGATAATTAGTTAAATTTAATTCAATATTCAGAGTGAGCGAGGTCAATTTATTGTTTTTAAATCAAAGCCTTAGAGCTTTTTCTGAAAAAAAGATTTTTTTCATGGTTAGGCTGAAATTCAATTATGGCCAAGTATCAATCAATTAATTAATAGTAATCAACAAGTGAATTTGTGAGTGAAGTTTCACGTAACTCGAATGTGGCAGGTAAGTAAAACGCTAATTTCTAAGCAAGTCTGAATTCATGAAAAATGACAAATTGAAAAGCGAAAAGATAGTTACTGATTATATTGGTTATTATTATTGAACTCATGTCAAGTTGAATTTCACTAAAGAACGTATTTTAAAAAAACTTACGATTTTCAATTTGACTATAAAATTAGGTACATTATTTTCAAAAATGTTTCGCTACATTCTTTACTGAGAATTAGTTAAATCTGACTAACAATTAGTTCGTTGCAATTACTTAGTGATGCTAGAAGTCAGCCAGCATTTGAGTAATGATTAGATGAATTTATTTATTTAGAGTTAGAGAGGTAAATTTATTGTTTTTAAATCAGTCCCTTCGAGCTTTTTCTGAAAGAAGATTTTTTTTCATGCTCAGGCTGAAATTCAATTTATGGCCAAGTATCAATTAATTAATTAATAGTAATCAACAATTTAAATAATATCTTTAATAATCGTTAAAAAATTGTTATTTAAATATTTATTTATTTTCATAAGAATTCGTTTAATTTTCATTATCCTTAACGGGTTCTTGATCAATATCTTTTACCGAACTATTTATCCCTTGTCTTGGAATAATTAAAAAAAAATTAGAATGTACTTTTATGAGTTTCATTTTTCATTTTTTTTTATACTCATTTATAATGTATTGTGACCCTTAAATGTCATAACCACCGTTACCGGAGTTGCGTTGACTTATTCAAATGAAGAGTATTGTGACGTGATTCTTGTGCTAGGGGCATGCAACGGAGAAGCTGGTGCTGCAGCAAGGGAGTATGCTCTTCGATTTCAGTATCGTAGGCATCCTGATGCGAATGTAATTCGTAGAGCTGAAAGGCGTTTAAGAGAGATAGGTAAATATACCCAAATTGATTGTCAACGAACATCACAAGATTAAATGTATTGTGATTGAATAGAAAGCAACTGGTAATCATTTCTACTTATCTAATGAAATTCACGGTTGTGTCTCAGGAACAATTATACCTAATAGAATAGGACTAGGTCAAGGACTTGAAGTAAATTATCAGGCAGAAGACGTTGTTCTAACAGCTACCCAAAATAGTCCAAGAATAAGTCTTCGTCAAATTGAGCAAGTCTACAATGTGTCAAAATCATCGGCTCACAGGATTTTAATAAGAAATCATAACCTAGGGGTCGCAGGACCTTGTAGCTGGTGGGAGGGCTTACGGGTCTCATTAGACTATTGATCTGGAATAGGTGAACCTGAGGGGCTACACTGCGAGGTGTGACCACTCTGGGGAACTGACGGACACTAGTCGGTGGGACTTGAACTAAGGAGCGATCCTTCCATGATGTAATGGCAAAGCCTCCTGGAATATCGAGGGCGCGAGTTCTCATGCTCCCAAGCTACAATGTGATCGCCGTGTCAAGAGCTGAATGGCACCAGGGTGAACAAATCCTTGAAGACCCCGGCCTGCCCGCCTCAGTAGGGGCGGGCAGGCGGGGGTCCAAAAGGAGGTGTCTAGACCGAGACTTTGGGACACCAGGTCGAATCCCATAGTATATAGACCAATCCTCCGCAAGCGGGGCTCTGTGGGGGTTGTTTTCTTATTTCCCTAGCTTCTCGTGGGACTCAAATGAATCCTAAACAATTAAAAGAAACCAAAAACAATGAGGGGCCCGTTC
The DNA here is from genome assembly GCA_932066315.1 of Andricus coriarius. NCBI lineage: Eukaryota > Metazoa > Arthropoda > Insecta > Hymenoptera > Cynipidae > Andricus > Andricus coriarius. The sequence continues at coordinate 7,079 of CAKNWT010284824.1, read as the reverse complement.
CGGGTCCCTCCTCTAATCCACCGCTAAAAGTGGGAAGCTCCTTACGGGGCAACCCACCAGAGGCGGTGCGAGCTAAAGATAACGGTGGAGACAATCTTGTCGAAGCCGTTGAAGAGCAGCTAATGGAACTCTCCGTGAGGAGAAGGCGACGTTGTGGCGCACAAAAAAGGAGAGACCGCAATGCTCAGGCTAATCCCATTGGCAAGAGGAAGAAGGGCTCCGGAGAAACTCCCCCAAACAGGGTCTTAAAACGGCAGAAGGCTCTGGAAACACACGGCCTTACTTTCGCGCAGATGGCTAACAACGCCTTGGTGAGGGTTGTCGTTGCATCGGGTTATCCTGAGAACTGTCTAACTCTTGAGGAGTTGGACAGGATGAGGGATGAAATCTCTAAAGGGATTGACGCATTACACCGCGAGGGACGCGCCCCCAGATTCAGCGACATCTTCATCAGGTCGGGCGCCATCGTAGTGGAGGCCGCGGACATCTGGTCGCGAGACTGGATAGTTGAGAAAACCCCAACGTTTAGGCTTAAGGAGGGCCTAAACTTGGAAGTCAAAGGGGCGGAGTGTGCAGAGGTACCGTAGAGCGACCGTACTGATTCCCGGCACCCCCGAGAGTCCGGCGGTCGTTCTGCGGCGCCTGAGTTTTCAGAACCCGTCTCTGCGAACTGATTCATGGAAGGTTTATTCCGACAGGCAGGGTTCCAGGCCGAAGGGGAGAGGCTGGATTCTGGTCGTCGGTCTTCCTGAATCCTCAATCAGAGCCCTTGCGGCTCTTGATTACCGCCACTACATAGGGGCGAGTAGGGTCACCCTCCGAGTGACCCAACTGAGTTCCGCAGGGGGACCAGAAGCACCCGGAGGTGCCCCGAATTAGCCTGTCAATGGCTGAGGTAGGAATCTCCATGATGCAGATTAATTTGCACCACAGCAAAGGCGCCTCGGCGGTACTAGCCAGACGCATGTCTGTGGTGCAGACAGGGTTTGCCCTAATCCAAGAACCCTGGTTATGCAGGGAAAGGATTTGTGGCTTGTTAGGATGTGGCTCCATATATAAGGGGCCGCTCGAAAAAACGCCAAGGGCATGCATAGCCGTCAAGGGTATGGATGCGATCTTGTGCCTAAATTCTGCTCTATAGATCTCACCGTTATTAGGGCAAGACTCAGGGGCAGTAGCGGAGAAAGGCTAGAGGTGTATATCGCCTCGGCCTATTTCCCTGGCGATGCCGAGTTACCACCGCCTCCTAGAGAGGTGGAGGCTCTAATTCGGCACTGTCAGGAGAATAAAATCCCTCTGCTGTTGGGCTGTGATGCGAACTCTCACCATACGGTGTGGGGAGGCACAAACATCAACGACAGAGGGAGAGATTTAATCGAATATCTAGCGGGCACAGAGCTGGAGATTCTGAATCGGGGTGATACCCCCACATTCCAGACTAAAAACAGAAGTGAGGTTCTCGATTTGACTCTATGTTCGGGTGCACTGAGGAGCAGGGTAGCGGACTGGAGAGTCTCCGACGAGGAGTTTCTCTCGGACCACAAATATATCGTTTTTCGATTAACCCTGGGAAAACCGGTGGTTTCTAAGATCAGAAACCCCAGAAATACACTTTGGGACTCGTATAAAGAGGAACTCAAAGGGAGGCTTGCGGAATTTCCCACAAGCTATGGTACCATTGATGAGTTAGAGCACGCTGCGGTTTTTCTGCGAAGGGCTCGGACTAAATCATAGGAGAACAGTTGCCCTACAAGCACAATTGAGTCTAGGAAGGGAGCAGAATTGTGGAATACCCACCTAGAGACACACCGTAAAAAGACAAGAGCGTTGTGCAATAGGGCAAATAGAACTAAATTGCCTTGGACTGGGACATCTATAAGGTGGCCCAGTCTGAATACAATAAAAATATAAGAAAGTACAAACGGGCAGATTGGAGGTGCTTCTGCGAGGAATCGAAAAACATTTCGGAAACAGCGAAGCTGCACAAGATCCTGGCAAAACATCCGGAAGCTCGCCTCGGGCTCATAAGGCTCGATAATGGTGAGTTTGCCGAAGACGAAGAAGCAACGCTGAATCACCTGATGGAAGTTCACTTCCCGGGTTTTCAGCGAATCCGGACCGACCAAGAGGGGGAAGGCTGGGGCCAAGAGGTGGTGAGGGCCGACTGGAATTTCACTTCTAAGGTCGTTGATTACAAGAAGGTAGAATGGGCCGTAGGGTCCTTCTGTCCTTTTAAATCACCAGGGGCGGATTGAATTTATCCAGCGCTTTTACAAAAAGGCATGGATTTGGTCGTCCCTCCTCTGACGAAATTATTTAGGGCAAGTATAGCTCTTAAACACGTTCCAATGGCATGGAAGGATGGCAGAGTGGCCTTCATACCTAAACCGGGCAGGGAGGGTTACACTGCTGCAAAAGATTTCCGACCAAGCAGCCTAACGTCTTTTATCCTGAAGACGTTGGAGAGGTTGGTCGAGAGATACATTAGGGATGAGGTGCTCTTGGCCTCCCCGCTGCATAGAGGGCAGCATGTTTTTCAGGCAGGCTGCCCGGCAGAAACTGCACTTCATGCTGTTGTGGCAAAATTGGAGCAGCAGTTGGAACAAAAGGGGTATGCTGTGGGCATTTGCTTGGATACAGATGGTGCATCCAGCAATACTCCTCCAGAAGTCATCTGTAGAGAGGCTCTGAGATGTGGCGTGCCGGACCAGCTTGTACGCTGGATAGGAAGCATGCTACGTTGGAGAGGACTCGAAACCAGATGGGCTGAGGGCCTAGTAAGGAGAATAGCTCCGCGGGGATGCCCACAGGGGGGTGTCTTGTCACCCCTCCTGTGGTGCATTGTTGTGGACGGCCTCCTTCGAAGGCTGAATAAAGAGGGGTATTATATTCCGGGATATGCGGATGACTTTGTAATCCTAGTCAGGGGGGCTCATCTGGAGACGCTGATGGGTCTCATGAGGTCGGCGTTGCGCATTGTAGAGCTCTGGTGCGATAGCTCAGGGCTCTCAGTAAATCCTGAAAAGACCAACCTGGTCATTTACACGAAAAATTATAAAATTCCAAAAGTTGACGCTCCAGTATTTTGTGGTGGGAGGCTGACGTTTTCATATTCGGTTAGATATTTGGGAGTAATCCTCGATAGCAAGCTGAACTGGGCAAAGCACCTAGAGACCCAATGCAGGAAGTTTGTCATGACTTTTTGGATGTGCAGGAGAGCCTTTGGGTTTACGTGGGGACTAGGGCCTAAAATGCTTGCACGGCTCTACTCTGCTGTTCTAAAACCCAGGCTCCTACATGCGGCCGTGGTTTGGTGGCCACGGGCGGAACTTAAAACAATGCAGGACAGGCTGCGATGATTACAAACGCTAACATCTAGGGATTTGACTGGAGCAATGAGGACTACGCCCACAGCGGCGATAGGATTCATGCTCTGTGAAGAACCCCTACATGTCGCGATAATCGCTAGAGCGGCACATGCGATGGGCCGTCTGGCAAGAGTAAATAGGTGGACTCGGGGGACTAGGCACACTAGACTCTCGATTGATATCAGTGCATTGTCGATTCTACAGATGAGGCAAGATAAAATAACAAAACGCTTCAACTTTGCCAAAGCTTTCCGAGTCTGCATCCCAAGCAGAGATCTGTGGAAAGCAAATGGTAACCCGATCCTCCAAGGGGAAATCTGGTATACAGACGGCTCCAGGGGTGAGGAAAGGTCGGGAGCAGGAATTTATGACAGCAAGAGAGGGAAAGGGATAGGGATACCACTTGGTCGACACGTTACTGTCTTTCAGGCGGAGGTCCTGGCCGTCCTTCGCTGTGCTGAAACACTAATAGAAGGAAACGCTGCTGGAAGACAGATTACGATCTGTTCTGACAGCCAAGTGACACGAACTGCAATAGGGAAACCAGACATAACATCAGAACTGGTTTGGGAATGCAAAGAGGCGTTAAACCAACTTGCAGAAAGAAACAATGTGGCTCTCATATGGCTTCTGGGGCACACAGGGATCAAGGCAACGAAAAGGCGGACCAGTTGGCAAAACGTGGCGCAGCAAGTGAATACATAGGACCAGAACCGGTACTGGGAATAGCGTCTTGCTGTATCGATTTGGCCATTAAAAGCTGGACCCGAACAAAACACCGGGAATACTGGGAGCAAATCCAGGCTTTCCCTCAGGCGAAATCCATCCTGGGTCATACCCATAGGATGGACAGAGATAGGGAAATCCTGGGTTTACCCAAGAAAGATATAAGGATAGTGGTACAGATCCCAACTGGACACAACCACTTAAACTACCATATGCACAAAATGGGGTATAACCCCACGACAGAGTGCAGGAGATGCGGCAGGGATGATAAAACATCCCTGCATGTATTAGGTCAGTGCCCGGCATTAGCTGGGCTCAGGCAACAGACCCTCGGGGCCCATTTTATGGGACCAGAGGAAATTACAACGCTACCAGTAGGCGACATACTAGGCTTCGTTAAGAGGTCTGGGGTCAACTGCTGAGAGCGAATAAGTAAGGGTGTGGCACAATAGGCTTTATAGCTTGAGCGCCAGAGGGGCTCACCATGGGCTCCTCGCCCGTCCTAAAACGAACTAACTTACTAACTTCAGCCATATCACTTAACTAGAGTTCACGATATGCTACCCGCAGATTTTCAGTCACGGTTGGAGTTTTGCCAGTGGAGCGTTCGCCAAGATGACCTAGACCCTGATTTTTTTCATGAAATATTATGAAGTGATGAGTCTAGTTTTACACGTGAAGGAATATTTAACATCCACAATAATCACTACTGGGCAGAGGAAAATCCTCACGAAAAGGTTGTTTGAGGTTATCAACACCGATTTAGTACAAACGTTTGAGGTGGAATGCTTGACGCATTCTTGGTACGAGTAAATAATCAGTTTGTCTCAAACACGTGTGCTAAATAAGGAATCTTATTTTCAAATAAAAATAAATTAAATTATAATTTCATTCATAGAGTAAGCCTAATTACATTGCAGCAAGTTTTGACATGGTGACAGAAACTGCTACGTTGCAAAACCTGTTACGATGGGTTTACATCACAACAAGTTCTGCTTCAATATTGAAGTATTACCAACCGAAATTCGGGCCTGATTATGAAAATTCACGATTTAATCCCGAATATTATTGTTCCGTAGGGTCTTGAGTCTTATGCTTGAATTTCAAAATATGGCAAAACATAGCAAACCGTGAATAAATCATAGAATAAATACGTCTTACCTTTTTTAACCTGAATTAGTAGTTTGCTAATCAAGTAGTTGAAGGTTGTTAGCCAATAATTTATTAAAAGTGAAATCGTTACGATTTTAGTTCATTAATGTACTGAACTTCGCACAGTTTCGTTATTAAAATTTAAATAATCCAGATCAGGTTAAGTAAACTATGTTCTTGCATAAATTAAAAAAAAATTATAACCAAAAAAATTCAATCAATAACACGTTTCCAGGTGACATCGTACATAATGCCTGATAGGCTCAATGGTCAACTTTATGCTCATTTCTTGGAAGACGAACTACCAGAGTTTTTAGACGAATGCGGCGTGCCAAATATTTGCAACAAATAATGTGGTTTCAACAAGATGGAGCTCCACCCCACTTTGCACTTGATGCACGAAGAGCACTAAACGAGAACTATCCACAAAGGTGGATAGGACGCGGTGGTCCGATTGCGTGGCCTCCACGATCACCTGACTTAACTCCACTGGACTTTTTTCTGTGGGGTTATTTAAAAGACTACATTTACAAGGAACCAGTAGCAAACCTCGAAGTTCTTCAAGCCAGATTGCGCGAAGCTTGTGGAAGTGTTAAACAACAAATGCTTCGCCGAGCCCAACGTGATGTGATTGAAAGAGCAAATCTTTGCATAGAACAAAACAGCCAGTTTATTAATTAAAAGTGTTTGATTATTATTATTACAAGTGTATTATAAGATCAATATTAAAGCTCGAATTATAAAGTTTAAAAACGAGGTTTTTTCGAACTCTGATACCCTTAGTGTCACTCTTTAGGTAGTGAACCCACTCCCTCGCACAGTGTAACGCCATTTATGGACGTCGAATTATTAAAAATAATGAAACTAATTTTGTAGTCAAATTGAACAACATGATTTTTTTTGTTAATAAATCCATTAGTAAAATTTGACTTGAGATTACTTGAATAATAATAACTAATTGAACCAGTAACTATATTCTTGCTTTTCAATTAGTAATTGTTCATTAATTCAGACTTAATTAGAGAGTAGAGTTTTCCTCGCCTGGGACATTTGACTTATGTTAACCTTCATTAGTTAACTGATACTTGCCATAAGATGAATTTCAGCCAACCATAAAAAAATCTTTTTTCAGGAAAAGCTCTTAGTCTCTGATTTAAAAACAATAAATTGACCTCTCGAACTATGAATATTCCATTGAATTTAACTAATTGTTACTCAAATGATGGCTGACTTCTACCATAAACAAGTAATTGCAATGAACTAATTATTAGTCAAATCTAACTAATTCTCAGTAAAAAATGTAGCGTAACATTTTTGAAAATAATGTATCTAATTTTATAGTCAAATTGAAAATCATAAGTTTTTTTAAAGTCCGTTCTTTAGTGAAATTCAACTTGAGATGAGTTCAATAATAATAACCAATTTAATCAGTAACTATCTTTTCGCTTTTCAATTGGTCATTTTTCATGAATTCAGACTTGCTTAGAAAGTAGCATTTTACTTACCTGCCACATTCGAGTTGCGTAAAACTTCACTCACAAATTCACTTGTTGATTACTATTAATTAATTGATTGATACTTGGCCATAATTGAATTTCAGCCTGACCATGAAAAAAAAATTTTTTTTCAGAAAAAGCTCTAAGGCTTTGATTTAAAAACAATAAATTGACCTCGCTCACTCTGAATATTGAATTAAATTTAACTAATTATCACTCAAATTATGGCTGACTTCTAGCAGCACCAAGTAATTGCAATTAACTGTTAGTCGAATCTACATAATTCTTGGTATGTACCGAAACTTATTGAAAAAATGTAACTAACTGTTTTGTCAAA
>CAKNWT010284823.1:0-10541 GCA_932066315.1 Andricus coriarius | reverse complement strand
GGGGGGGGGGGGTAAAAGTGTCGTGAAACGTCCCATATATATATTAGAAAAAGTTAGAAAAAATATTGGGAAATTTTTCAGATTTTGTTCCGTGAAAAGGCGGACTAATAATTTTTATTATTTTCTACATATGATACAATTTGGAATAATCCGATTTTGATATAAAAACAATATCTAGGATCTAATCAGATCATTATTATGGAATTATTTATTGTCTATAGGATAGACGCACGCATGCGTCGCAGACAGGCTGGCATACGAAGTCACACGTGAAGTACGTCGTGATGGCGATAAGAGACGCATTACGCACGCACTCTACCTACCCATCACAGCATTGCGACAGGTGATGGCGGCATGCGTGCGTTATGCCTCGCACAGCGTGCGTCGCACGCATGTGAGTACTGTGCGTCGCACGCATGCGAGTACTGTGCGTCGCACGATTGTTCTCTGGGATGCCTCGCACGTATGTGCCTATCACAAGGTGCGAGGCATATGCCTCGCACGTACGTGCCTCTCACATTGTGCGGCACATATGCCTCGCACGTATGTGCCTCGCACGAAATGCGACGCATATGGACCGCACCCTGCACGCACCGCGTGCCTCGCACGATTGCTCTCTGGATTTTTTCTATGATACCTTGAATGTAGGGTAGGATTATGGTCTTTTTTCTCTCTCTTTCTTTAGTGGGTTATGTTGACTTTTTTTTGTGTATTTTCTTATTGTTTTCTCAATTTGTTTGTTTGTGCAATCGTTTTGTATTAGGATTTGTTTAACATTTTGTAATTCCTTTTGTAAGTTATCTTTATCTGATATGGAGACAGCTCTGTATACAAGGTAATTGATGACCGATTGCTTTTGAGATGGATGGTGGTGGGAGGAGGCATGTAGGTATCTGTTTGTATGGGTGGGTTTTCTGTAAACTTCATGTCCTAATGTGTTATCAGATCTTTTGTAAACTAGTACGTCCAAGAAAGGCAATTTTCCATTTTGTTCAATTTCCATGGTGAACTTGATATTGGGGTGTAATTGATTGATGAAATCGAAGAATTTGTGTAGTTCGCTGAGTCCATGTCTTCAGATGACAAAAGTGTCGTCAACGTAACGGCACCAAAATTCCGGTTTAAGTTTGGATTTGTTAAAGATTTTAGTTTCTAGATTTTCCATAAAGATGTTGGCTATTACAGGTGAGATTGGAGATCCCATTGCTGCTCCTGAAGTTTGTTCGTAGAAGTGGTTATTGGAAGAAAAGTAGGTATTATTGAGAGAGTGTATTATAATGTATTATAATGTATTATAATATCGATTGTATCGGAGATTCGTACTTGCGTAAAGAGAGATTCTACGTCGAAACTCACTAAGATGTCTTGGCGTTGAACGTGGATCTGTTGTATCTTTCTAATGAAGTCAAAAGAGTTTTTGACGTGCGTGATAGAGTTTCCTGTGAAAGGATTCAGTTCTTTAGCGAGAAAGCGTGCTAGGTTGTTAGTTGGTGAGTTTATTGCGCTGACGATCGGTCTGAGTAGAATGTTGTTTTTGTGGATTTTTGGGAGTCCGTAAAGTCTTGGAGAGGTGGGATTAGTAGGTATTGATTCAGATATTGTTTGGCTGTCAAGTTTAGAGTGTTTTACAAGGGTTTTTGTTTTGCTGACTATTGTTTTTGTAGGGTCTTTTTTAATTTTTTCATATGTATCGTCAGTTAGAAGGTCCATGATTTTGTTGTTATAGTCTTCTTTATTCATTATTACTGTTGTGTTGCCTTTGTCTGCGGGCAATATTATGATGTCTTTATTCTGGTTGAGTTCTTTAAAACTGTTTTTTCTTGTTTTGTTAAGTTTGAGGAAGGAATTTGGGCTTCGCGTAAGATGTTGGCTGTCCTACGCCGTATATCATTCGCTTTTTCAGGTGGAAGGGTATATATTGTCGATTCCAAATTACTGATCCATCGAAATCTTAAAATACCCTAATAACATTAATAGGGACAATGTATATCATGCCAATCCGATTTGGCTTTCCGTTCTCCCGGGTTTTTTTAAAAAAGACTTGATTGGCCAATCAAGTTCGAGCAGTCCCTACCATGGGGCGCTCTGGCCAATCACAGGCATGGTAGAGAATATATGGAAGAACAAAATAACCTGAAACTTTAGTTTCAGGTCAGCCCGGAAGAAGTGAACTGGAATTTTCACGAAACTTCGGCAAGATTCGTAGTTTTGGACACGGTTGAAACCCGAAAAAGCTTTAAATTTATAATTTAAATTTATCATAATGAATCATCGTGAAAGCATTAAATCTATTCATTCCATATGGTAATCCACGTGATGCTTGCACGTTTTATTCCTTGTTTCAAAATACCACCCTAATATCACGTGTTTTTTTTTTAGATTTCCACGTGTATTTCTACGTGGACTTCTTACATTCTACTAAATGTTTCTCTGCCTTATTGTGATGCAGGTTGATTTGGATGAAATCCAAACTAGAGACGTTCTCGAAAACCATTCACGTATGTCAACTCTTCCTTCTTCTTCCTCCCAGGACAATTCCTCGTGAGCTTCGCCACTCACTCTGTCTCTGTTAAGAATTTTGATCCACATTAGGAACTAGCTGAGTGAAGTTGTTATTAGACTTGAAGTCGACCCCGATCTATTCATGTGTTCTCAAGGTTGGGTTATGGACCACAAATGTTTAAGTGCCGCTGTTGATTCTACGGAGGCTCTATAAGTTTAAGTTTTAATTTTCGAAGTTCAGGAAGATCTTTGCTGTCAATTGCAACTACCTGGAAACACCACCGCGCTCTGGATTTCCGAATTGTGTACATGTGCTCCTTCGGTTATATCCATCTACTCTTACGACGAGTGTTCCCCGATAACAAAATGCCTGCACAGTGCGAGCATTATGGGTCGCACGCGTGAGGATAAGGCCGCATTACGTGAGTTCATATCACCACGCAGATGTGTCTTCCATGTGGTCGCATATGTCTCGCGCGGCATGCGAGTCGCACGTGTGACGTAGTGCGAGTAACATTATTTTTACATTATGTTGCAGAAATGAAAATGATAACTCGATAAATACCATTTGAACTTGGCACTGAATTATAAATAGTATCAATAATATGATTTTTCGAGCCAAATTCAAATGGTCTTTACAGAGTTTCCATTCTCATGTCCTAGTGTAAACGAAAGAATTGAGGTTATATTATTTTTTTTTTTTTACTTACCACGGAAATAAAATGAACAGAGAGTGGAATAATATCACTGGAATTTATATCATTAATCAAATTTTAGAAATTCTCTAGAAATATCCGTCAGAATATACTGTAAATTTACTAATAACAAATTTCTCACGGTGTGTCGAGAAAGCAGCATTTGTGCACACAGGACGGGAGACTCATTGCGTGCCAATTAAGTGTAAGACACTATGCTTATCACAACGTGCGAGGCATATGCCTCGCACGTACGTGCCCCTCACAAAATGCGACGCATGTGCCTCGCACCCCGCACGCACCGCGTGCCTCGCACTCCGTGCGAATAAAGTGCCCCCCACGTTTGCTATCTGGGTTCGCTCAAAGTGATTAATGAAGATGCCCTTCTTTAATTTCGTTTATTATTCAAAACTTTATTCGAACATATTTTTTTCCACGATCAAATAGTTAAATATTTGGTCTGTCCATACAGAGCCCTCTGAGAAGCCATCTAGTATCCCAGAGACAACGTTGACAATAGCCCTCCGTGGTACAGTTCAGCCTTCAACACGATAATTCACACCTTAGGGTGTGGGTTGTTTTGGAAGTCGATTTGGAAACCCATGGAATTTTCAGGAGGAATAGTAGTACTTAATAATTAGTTCTTACTTTCAGCTATTATTAATTCTAGGCCTCCTTATTGGGTTCAGGTCCGAACTCGCCTTCTCCTTGTTCAAGGAAAATGTAACTTCCAAATTTAAAAAGAAATTACTTTGAAATACGTATTAAAAAAAACTAATTTATGATTTTAGGCTAAACTGCCCGCAAAGTTTGAGTTTCACCGTGAAATGAGTTCCAGTATGTTTGGTGCTGTAATAGCAATGGCATCAGCTGCTGGAGCTGCCGCATTCATCGTGATTCTGGCGATTGCTCGACGCCACGCTAAATCACGTGCCAAACTTGCTGGCTTAACAGCGCCAGATCCAGAGGCTTCGAAGGATTATCAAGAGTTGTGCAGAGCCCGTATGCATGCAAAGCAGACAACTGACAAATCAGATTCACCGCGAGTTTTTCCACTCATAAGCCGTGTCAGCGAATCTAATAATTCTCCGTCTAATCGCTCGAGTACTTCTTCTTGGGGCGAGGAACCTGCACTTACAAACATGGACATATCAACAGGACATATGGTTTTAGTAAGAATCTTTTTTCTCTGCTAATTTATTCTGGCATTATATACATAATTAACTTGAATAAACTAATAAAATTTAATCCAATTATTGATTCCTAAAGTCAGGGAATTAAAACCAATTAATTTTATAGTCATACATGGAGGATCACTTGAAGAATCAGGATCGTTTGGATGAAGAGTGGTTGGGCATTTGTGCATACCAGGCAGAACCGTGTTCAACTGCTATTGCTGAAGCAGAAGGAAATGCTAAACTAAATCGATCTGGTGCATCCTTGCCGTATGATCACTCCCGAATAATTTTGAATGATCTTGCAAATATCAACAATTCTGACTACATCAACGCTTCTACGATTGTAAGTATCCAAGTCAGATGCTACATTATCTGTAAAGCATTGATGTCTTATAAATTTCCAAGGTGTTGCCATTCCCGATATTGCAGATTAAATGCTTAAAGAAACTCATCGTAAAGTATTATTTTGGATTCTCTATAGAGAGCTGAAAGTATATACATTTTCTTTTTGAACTGCATTCTTCTGTAATAACAGAAACAAGTCTTCTACGTGATGAAGAATACACTATCACATTCATTGTGTTCAGTATTTCGTTTTATAAGATCCGCCTCTAATGTGGCAGGTTGTATTGAATTGAGAACTCACTTTTCTATTTCTAAAGAAATATCGTTTAAACGGTCATAACCATACACAAATACATGACTACAACCGGACGTGGAATTACATTGACCGAACAACAATGAAAACTCTCTGGCCGAAATTTGTTCGTGATCACTCGCTTGCTTCTCCCGCCTCTCCCAGCTAACACAGTTACCAGCCTGAGTAGTCACATGCTTGTAACAAGATTCAGAAAACCAGTCACTAGTGACTTCCCTGATGTTCACCCAGTGACAATACATTTCCCACTCAAAGCAGTAACATGTTACAAGCGAAGCAGGTAACATTATCCCGCCAGAGTAATCACATGCTTGTAGCAAAGTCATGTTTGATAAAATAACGTTCAATGACAGATTAACCTCAAAATGTACAGCGTTTTGGAATAAAAAGTATTAATACTCTTAAAAAAAAGGTTATAATGGGCAATAATTATGTGATCAATAATTTCCGGGAAAGTGATATGATATTATAGACTTCCAAATTAATGAAATAACATATGAACACATATTTTGTAAATGAAATAGCGAGATTTTTTAGCGGAACCTTTACGAAAACGAAGTGCCATATATGTCACTTCTAAGCTCTAATATGTATTAGAGGTTAGAACCAAAAGGTAAATAAATGTAAATAAAAATGAAATATTGAATTTCAAATAATAAAATAAAATATTTTTCTTCTTATACATTTTTTATATACAAAGTGTTATTATTATTATGTTGAAATTAGAAAGCTGCCTTCGAAAGTTTTCTGTAATAGATACACATATCCATATAAAATACGTATTTTATGCAGAACAATATGCAGCATTAAGAAGCTTTTTAAGAATAATTGAGAAAGATTTCAAAAAAATCTACAACGATTATTTTCATACAATATTTTGATTTTTTCAATTTTAAATGATTCAGATCAAAAATTTTGGGTTATAGAAATTACACTGATCAGCTTCTTGCCTTTTCGGAAAATTATAAATAATAAATTCAAAATCGTCTTGAGATTCGACACCCCTTTTATTGAATATATCTATAGCAATTCCTTTTACTCATGTCAGAAAAGCACGACAGTATTTTTTCTTAACCTATTTTAGGCCTCATTTCAATTGCCTTTTTTCTTTTATAGCAATTTTTTTTTCTTATACATCTAATTGCAAATTGTTGCTAGAAGTCCTGCCATTATAACTATCCTTCTATATTAATATTTTGATCACTATCAGCTAAATTATTACTAAAAAAGCTTAAGTGTCCGGTACTACTCGACTCTCCCCTATTTAAATTGTAACCTAAAAATTTGTAAATAATAAATATTAATTGTAAATTATTAAAATATTTACGCTCATAGATATTCTGTGTCGATTTTTAAATTAAACCATTTTTCTGTCTAATTCAGATTATTTTACCAGTAATTAAAATTTAAAAAACGTATATACGACAAGCAAAAATGAAACATGTTTTTTTATGTATTGCAAAAGTAACGTCAAAGCTATTTAATTTTGCATTTTAAAATTGTGTGGGGAATCACGGAGCCAATGAATGCTTATTCCTTGCACATGCGCACGAAGTTTTAGATGGTTGCCGGCTGTTATCACCATGTTACTAGTCGGGCAGGTAACGGATGCAAACAAGCCTCCCTTGTAAACTTCGACGATTATATCATTACCAGCTAGGAAACTGACATACAAGTAACAATTCCTCTCATAACATGTGATCACTTAGGAGCTTTCCATAATAGTAACAGGTTAGCTGGGCTCTCACACTCTCAAATCGCTGTCGTTCACAAAGAAAAATCCTATCGTTCAATATCTCGCTCGTTGCATACCTTTCTCGCTAGTGTCGCTCATATCGCTCCATACAGCGCTAACTTCAAATTGGTAAAATACAATAAAATTTCTTAACAATTATCTCGTTGTTCATATCTGCTCTCATTCACTGAAGTAATTGCGGTAGCTGACGAGAGTTTCATGAGCTAAATACTATATGTGCAATCAAATATAACCCGAATTTTTTTTAACCTACATTCACCAATAAAGTAACTAATAGGACTTTCTGGAGAATATTATCGCCCTGCATTTTCTGCATTACTAGCTTTAATCAAGTGTGCTTATAAAAAACAACTATGACAATTGCCATGGAGTATAAGTGTTATTGATTGACTGTTCTGGATGCCGCCCTGCCAAATCAGAAGTCGGTAAGTAAAAATGGGTTGTACGGCATGCGAATAACGTTACTTGTGCAAAAGGAAACAAATAGTACATTATGTAAATTAAATGACATTGTGGAGATGATTTGATGCAGAGCGGTGCCCGTATTCTTGCATTTTTATACACGGGAAACTATCAGTTGTGCTTAACCCAATACATAACAATTGTCAAGTGTCTGACAATGCTGTAGTATGTGTATTGTGTAGTTGTCAATTTATTTCCAAAACTTTGAATTCACTGTCGGATAAAAATTGATACTTCAGAATTTAGTGGCATAATATTATTTTTTGAAGTATGATAAAATCCGTGTGGAACTGTTATCATGGGCATAACGGGGCCCAAGCCTGCCAAAACTAGGCCCTGGCCTATACTAGGCCTGGTGATCAAATCTGGATCAAGCTAGAATAAAATCCTAAATCTGGCCAGGACCTGCTTTGATGGCCAGGCTAGATCGATGAGCCTGGCCCAGGCTTGACCCTAGTTTATTATCGATTCCGCGCCATTTTATTCTTGGAAAGGTTTTTTTGTTTTACACAAAATTCATCAAATCTGAAACCACATTATGCATATCACATATCTTGTTACTCTTGTTTCCATATAAATATAACGCAATTTTCAAAAAGTTTTCATAAGGAACGTCACGTTAAAAATACGTTGATCACCGAGTGTCAAGTACAGAAGCATCTTGACGTGGAAAATCTGAAAGAAAAACTTCAACCACTATCCACCATGTTCTTTTCATGCACGTCACTCTCCTCGCATGCTCAAAATAGCGACAAAGCAGTTTAACTAATCATAAACATGTTTTTTAATAAAAAACACCAAAAACGTGACATTGATAGACATTCGCTTGATGCTCCGAAAATGGTCTCGACTTTCAGATCAGATCAGATGTGCTCGGTCCGCGTCGCGTCGACAACTGGATAGGTTACCGCTGGCGCGATTATTCAACCCATTAACCAAGAAGAACACCGATTTTTGATTCCTTTTCAAGCGTCATTATTATAATTGAGGAGTGGGAATGTTTGAACGAAAATCCTGTTCCCTACTATTCTTGGGTATGTTCTTTCAGAATCTGAGCTCAAAATTGACATATCTCCTTTAGAAAATTAAATATGGCGGCTTTTATGTCAAAAAATATGAAAATTTTGAGTTAAAATTTTTTTCATGATTTTTTTCACATTGAAATCGCGAGAAAAGATCACGCTTTCTTCAACCATCGGTGCACAAAAATCGTGTATTTTTACAGTATACTTATAATTTTCATCATAAAAGTCGTTATCACTTTCAAACTGGTGATTTTTCATTTAAAATTTTTTTTTAAATATAGGTGTGTGGACGCTTCACTCAGATTCCAACCAATATTGGTGAGAGTGGCTACACCACGAAGGAATAGTAAGGAGTGGTATCCCTGTAAGTGGGGAGTGGGACGAACAATGTCCAAGAATTCCTTAATGCTTGCCACGGATGAAAACTTCGTGTCAGAATCACGCACATGCGCACTGGCGGTTGCCATGTCAACGATGTCAACACGCGTTGAAAGTTTTGAACTTGTGTTTTGAACATTTCTTCACTGAAATTAACTTTATTCCTTACTTACGTAATCCATAAATCATCATAATAATTTTATTGTAGTACTTACACTTTTTAGATCCTTTTCGTATTTTTGATGCCATTTTCCTTCTCGTTTTTAATTCGGGAACGTGATATACACCCAACAAAATAAAAACACAAACGAACATGACCTACGTATGCATCGAGATGTCAAAATATAACACAGGGGAGTGGGTATAACACGTGACTGCGAAAACAGCTCTGCGCATGTGCGCGGCACTGACACGAACTTTTCAGCCGTTGCAAACATTAACGAATTCTTGGACGTCGCTCGTCCCACCTCTGCTCACCAAACACATAGGGTGATACCACTCCTTACTATTCCTTCGTGGGCTACACATAGGTTTATGGGGTCACTGAATCCAAATATAGTGTCAGATCTTAGAAGTTCAAGATGGCAGATCCAATATGGCAGCCAAAATTTTGAAAAATATTGGGAACTGGATGAAATTTTCCGTACATAAGTTTTTGGGGTAGCTGAATCCGAATCTGTTGTCAGATTTTCACTATCCAAGATAGCGAATCCAATATGGCATCTAGAATGGTAAAAAAGGCCTGTTCTGTTTTGAACCACGTGAAAATCGTCTTTATATAAACGGTATTATTTTGCTGCAAGATAAAGTTTGTCGCAAAAGAATAATATTTTCTGCAAAAAGATTCTTTTTGTGACAAATGAAAATCCTCTCACCCTTAAATTTAAGAGGAACTTCCATTCGTGTCAAAAACCCGTACGAAAAATGAGTACTGGAAAAACCGTGTACTCAAGTGAGTACTGTCATGAGTACACAGATTCCAGTACTAATTTCGCGCAGTAAGTGGTTGGGGGTACTGGTATGAGCACTGGTATGAGTACTGGTGTGAGTACTGGAATGAGTACTGGAATGAGTACTGGTGTGAGTGCTGGTTTGAGTACTTCGCGCTTCGCCCTCAGATATTTATTCCTTGCACTCTTTTATATACCAGTTTTCAAATCAAGGAATTTCTTACACACACACACACACACACACGCTCATATATATATACACTGTAAAAAAAGTTGGTGTAAATTTACATCCTGCGACGATGGAAATAATTCGATCGGTGTGGCACACAGTAAATAAGCAGAATTCTGTAAAAATACATACTTTTGTTCTCAACCTGCGTCCGCCATAAAGAAATACATGCAGCACGTTTTCCCGTCGTTGACCGTGAAATTAGGTACGGGTCGGAAATCTCCGAAATTTCGTGGAATTTTGTCTTTAGCTTTTATAATCGAAAAGATATTTAGAGGTTTGGTTCCCCAAAAACTTTTGGGTGATTCAAATTTCAATATCTTTTTCATCTTTGACTTATTCCTGACGTTCCCTGATTATCAAATTTCCCTGACTTTTCAATGATTTGCAGTTTTTTTTAACCTACAGCCACCTTGCTCATATTCACAACTTTTCACACACAAATTAAAAAATTCATTTTTATCGAGGGAAAGAACAAATTATTTTTACATATTCAACGCGACATGACCAAAGATTATCTTTGACATAACGTGCAAAACAACGTCATACCCGAGAGTCCCGAATGGTCAAAATTTACGTCCTGCACATAATTCTGCGGCGTTCTTCAGGGCGGACTTACTCCCTCGCGACAGAAAAGCACACATAGTCAAAATTTACATATGCTTTCGTAGACTTAAAGTCCCAAGTAAATATATCATCTTACGTATA
>CAKNWT010284822.1:0-11749 GCA_932066315.1 Andricus coriarius | reverse complement strand
TTAGAGCAGCAAACAAATCGAAATTTTTTAGGAGAGCGAAATAACATTCTGTAAAATCGAAATCACCATTTAAAGGTATAAACAAAAGTTTACTCCTGAGCTAAAGTGTTTCTGAATTGAGGCCAAATAAGTATTTAATATGAAATATTTCCTTTCAAATTAAGGATGACACAAAACAAAACATACACAAATTATAAGAAAATAAAAAAAATGTATGGACAAAATATCCACTATATATGCGTTTATTCAATACAGTATAACAATTATTAAAATAAATACTAACATGAATAAAAATTAAAGTATGGAAAAAAAATTCTGATTGACAATTTTTCAGAACAAATATATAATTTTATCTGCTTTAATGTTCACAAAATCATGAAGGCAATATTTGGAAAAATTCATTCTTTCGACATTTTTGTCGTTTCAGTTTTAAAAATCCCATTTTAACCTATTGCGATTTAAAATTTTAATGCGAATGTCGGTAAGACCTAGTTTGCAGAGAAATTGTAGGAAAAAGCAGAGCTTCCCTGCATTCGTCTGCAAATGTTTCTCCCTACATGGTACTTTTTCCTGCAAATCTCCGTCACACCTAATTTACAGAGAATTTGCAGAATAAAGCAGACCTTGTCTGCTTCTTTCAGCAAGCAGTTCCTCCCGATGAATTTCTTCTAATTTCTTTTCATGCGAATCTCGGTAAGACCTAGTTTGAAGAGAAATTGTAGGAAAAAGCAGAGCTTCCCTGCGTTCGTCTGCAAATGTTTCTCTCTACATGGTACTTTTTCCTGCAAATCTCTGTCACACCTTATTTACAGAGAATTTTCAGAATAAAGCAGACTTTGTCTGCTTCTTTCTGCAAGCAGTTCCTCCCGATAAATTTCTTCTAATTTCTTTTCCTGCAAATCTCGGTAAGACCTAGTTTGAAGAGAAATTGTAGGAAAAAGCAGAGCTTCCCTGCATTCGTTTGCAAATGCTTCTCTCTACATGGTACTTTTTCCTGCAAATCTCCGTCACACCTAATTTACAGAGAACATGCAGAAGATAGACAGAGAAATGCCGAGATTCTCTGCATTTCGCTGCAAACAATTTTTCTCTGCATACTAATTTTCACGCAAATATCCGTGAGACCAAATTAGCGGAGAAATTGGGGAGTTTTGCAGATTAAAGAAGGAAGATTTATCTGCATTTATCTGCAAACGTGATTGCAGAAAGGCCGCGGAAAAAATACAGGAAGATTTTTCCACCAGGGTATATATGATTCAAATTATTTTTGAACTTTTTTCAGAACTTTTGAATATCTTTTAAAGTGATTCTCAATTTTTCGTAAATTTTTTGTAAAATTCTGCAAAAAAAATTACCTCAAAATCTTTCAGATTTTTTTACAACTTCATGAACCTTTTAAAATGTTTTGAAATATTTTTGGGGCGACTGAAAAATTCCGAATAATAAAATTCCCAACACTGTAACCTTCCAGAAATGATAAAATTGCAGAATTTGAAAAATCCCGAATAATAACATTCTGCACAGTTTATATACAATATTACCGAATTTGAAAATTAAAAATTCAATAATCAGATATTTTTATCATAGAATATTTTCTTAATGTTTAACCTTTTTTCAAATTATTCTTTGAATTTAAAATAACAATAATTGTATAAAAATGTTATAAAGAAATAAATTTAAAAACACGTGCGCTTCGAACAAAACAAGCTTTGCAGGATTCAATTCAGCACTGATTTATCTGGAAGTTTCTTTTTATTTATTTTTTTTTAAATTATTAATAATTCGATCTTTGAAAACGTTTTTTGTAATAAAAAAAAAATACAATGCACTTGTTTAAATCAAATTTTTTATCCAAAAATGTATTATTTCAATTATTGTTTTTTAAAATTCAAACATTAATTTATCTAAACTTTAAACATTAAAAAAGTTTTTTGTTTAATATAAATATTTGATTTTTTTTCAAATATTCGTTAACAAACAGTTTTTTTCATTGTTCAAAATCGGGAATTTTATAGTTCAGATATTTTATAATTCGGAAATTTTCTTTCGGGAATTTTTAAATTCGGCACTACAGTGACAGGAATTTAATTTTTCAGAACAGGCGACTGAAAAATCCCGAAAAATAACATTCCCGACAATGTACCATAAAATTCGCGAATCGCACAATTCCCCAAAATTATAAAAGTGCCGAAATATAAAACTCCCGAATTGAATTCACGGATAATGTTGTATTTAATCTCTCCCATTTACGGGTTTGAGGGCCTCCGCTCCCTGTACATATATTTAGATTTCAACCTTAATGCTAACTTAACCGCTTCTTATATTCTACTTCTTCGCCTTACTTATAATATCAACAATAAACTTAATGCTAATATTTCTAAACCGAGCCATCTTCCAGGGCTTCCGTTTCCTGTTACCATCAAAACACATTTTTCCCGATTTTTAAACAAAAAATTTTTCTTTCTATCTTCCTTCAATAGGATCAACCGTTTGGCTCCCCCCTGTTCCCTTGCTTTCTCTCAATTCTTCCAGTTTCTTCATCCAC
The DNA here is from genome assembly GCA_932066315.1 of Andricus coriarius. Lineage (NCBI taxonomy): Eukaryota > Metazoa > Arthropoda > Insecta > Hymenoptera > Cynipidae > Andricus > Andricus coriarius. The sequence continues at coordinate 9,204 of CAKNWT010284822.1, read as the reverse complement.
ATCACTCCCTGTCCATTACCATCCAAAATCCATCTTACACACTCATCCACACTTAACTGTCCATCTTCCTCTCCTGTACATCTCTCTAACACATGTCCCCATGACTCTATTTCGTATCCACATACTCTACACAGATTGTCCTCTTCATTCATCCAGTATCTACAAGCTCTCACCCCTTCTCCCATTCTAAACCGTATAACCCTATTCCACTTTTCTTCCTTTCTTATTTTTTGCAAAGATTCTGGTTCCGTCAACCCTTTGACCATCATGTACCATCTATTGTACCTCGAATCCATAATCTTTCTCCATCTCTCTTCTCCTTGTCTTACTAATAGCTCTAATTCTATGTTCTGCCAATCCACTACTCCTTCTTGTATATCACAAGCCCTCCTCATTTTTTCCCTTTCTTCCTCCCATTTCGAATTTCCCAAATTGCCTCTCGTCTCCTTGTCCCGAACTTCGATCAAGCAAGCTTGTGCTATTCTGCTCCCCTCACCCCTTTTCAGCTTCTCTTCAAACCTCCAAGCTCTCTTAATTTGTCTAGTTATCATTTTTTCCCTTCCTAATTCTTCCCTTATCATGTATCCTGGGCAACTCCAACTAACCCCCATTACCCATCTCAGAAATCTCTCATGCATGCTTTCCACTTTCTTATGTTCCTTCCGTCCCCAGATCTCCACTCCATAACACAACACAGCCCAAACCAACGCATCAAACAACCAAACCCTCATTCTCCAATCGTCATTGAACCTTCTCTTTCCTATACCCCATACTTGGCCCATTACTTTACTCGCACATTCGATTCTTTTTCTCACCTGCACCTCATTTCCCCCTCCTGCCTCAAACCAAAAACCTAAGTAACAGAACTCCTCCACTCTTTCCACTGTTTGTCCGTTCATCTTCCAAACGTAACCTATTTTGGTCTTTCTGCTTCTGAAGCACATCACCTTCGTCTTCCCTACGTTCACCGTCAGTTCTTTTGTTCCCACATACTCCTCGAAAATTCTGATCATCAAGTTCATCCCCTTTTCATCGTCTGCTACAAAACTACGTCGTCCGCGTATGCTATTGAGTATAGTTTGCTGTTACCCAAAATCGTTCCCCCTTTCCCTTTCTCCTTTAGCTTCTCCTCTAAGTCTGCCAGCATCATATTAAAGAGTAACGGACTCAACGGGCACCCTTGCCTTAGACCTCTTCCTGCCCAGAAAACCTCCCCTTTTCCCCCCCTTATCTTCACCCTAATCCTGGTTTCCGTAAAAATCTCCTTTATTCTCTCTACCAACCCTTCCTCTATTCCCCTCTCTTTCATTGCCTGCCATAGCACTTTTCTATTCACTGAGTCAAAAGCTGCTTTAAAATCTACGAACAAGGCGACTAATTTCCCTCTCTTTCTCCCTAAATTTCTGTTAACCAAGTAGTTGAGTACGTAGATGTTATCTATCGTCCCCACCCCTTTTCTGAATCCCGTCTGATTGTGTGGGATACTTTGTTTCCCTTCTATTTGTCTCTCTAACCTATTTCTTAGAATTTCTGCGTATATTTTATAACCTAATGGCATAAGAGTGATCCCTCTGTACTCCTCTACCTTCTTCCCCTCCCCTTTCTTGACAAGCGGTACCACCAACCCTGTCATCCACTCCTTTGGCCACCCTTCTCCTTTCCAGACCTTGTTGCATATCTTCCACATCTCTTCCCTAACCCCTACTCCTCCATACTTTATCGCTTCGTTCTCCATACGATCCTCTCCTGTAGCCTTGTTTCTTTTGAGTCTATCTACTGCCTCATCCACTTCTTCTCTTGTTATTTCATTCCCTTTCTCAATTTCTTCTTGGACTAACCTTCTTTTTTCCCCTTTGCTCCTGTTTTGTTCTCCCCCTAACAGCGCCTTGAAATAATCCGTCCACTCACCCATTTCTATTTCTTCATTCACGCCCTTTCTTCCTCCTCTTTCCCTATTTATCACATCCCAAACCCTACCTTCTTTGATCGCTTTTTCTACTTCTTCCTTGTATTCCTCCTTTCCCTTTTGCTTTTTCCTTTCCAGCATACTCTCATGTTCTCTTTTTCCCCTGTTGTAATCCGCTTTCTCCAATTCTCCTTTCCTCCATTGTCTTAAACACTCTTTCATTCTCTCTTTACTCTCCCTGCATTCCTCGTCCCACCAGCCTCTTTTTCCCTTGTCTCCTTCCTCCTTTGTACCTATCTCATCCCTTACCTTCTCAATCGATCCTTTCAACCTTTTAATTAACGAGTCTACTCCCTCCTCGTTCTCATACCTAACCTTCTCATCTTCCATTTTCTGTTTAAACTCTTTTAGTTTATCTACCCCCCATATTCCCATTTTTGTGTTCCTTTCTCCCCCTCTTTCCTTTCTCCCTCTGCCGTGCTTACGGACGCCTCCTTTCAGTGTAGCTATTACCGGAAAGTGCTCTGACCCTATCTCATTCCCCACATTCATACTGTCTATCATATTCCTCATTCTTTCTTCCACCAGAATATAGTCTATTACTGTTTCTCCCTTACCTATAAATGTGATCTCTCCTTTCTCATCTCCTTTCATATTACCATTACATATAGACCATCCTGTTTCTCCTATTACGTCTAGCAACCTCCTTCCCTCTCGGTCTGTCTCCCTATGTTTGGAGCTCCTTATATAGGCCTCCTTTTCTTCATCCCATAACCCTCCCCCTTGCTCGCCAGTCCAGGCATTCAAGTCACCTCCTATCAACACCAACTCTTCCTTCTTTTCCTCCATCCACCTCCTTATTACTCTCCAGCCTTCCTCTTCCCCTCTTCTTCTATATACACAAACCACCGTTATTTTGACTTTTCCAATTACAATCCTTCTTACCATTGTTTCATCCTTTTCCTCCCTGTCCTCTTCTGTTCTACCTCTTACTACGAATTCTTTCCTCACCCCTGAGACCATGCCTCCCATCCCTCTACCTTTAACGTGTTCCTTTCTTGCTTCTTGCATTGTCCACACATAACCTTTAGGTAACATCCTTTTCATCTCATTCCAATCCTTATTATCCGCCCAGGTTTCACTCATCATGATCACATCCCACTTTTCTAAATCCCGCCAAAATCCTTCATTCTTGTTCTTCAAGCCTGAGACATTCCAGAATGCCACTTTCACGTGTCTGTCTTTTCCTACTGCTCCTTCCGCCTTTCTCTTTAGCCCTTTCTTTATTTTGTAAACCCCGACGCGTTTCCTTCCTTCTTATTTTCCTGTTCTATGTCCTTCTTATTTCCTTGTCTTGTTTCCCACGCTCTCAATTCTTCTATTTCATCGTCCCAGATCCACATCTCTCCGTTTACCCAAATTCTATTTCTCCCTATTATTACCCTTCTACCGTTTCTTCTTTCCGCCCATGCCCTCTGCTCAACTAGCCATTTTCTTCTCCTTTCCTGCCATGTCAGATCTTCTTCTATTCTCTCTGCTCTTCCTTTTAACAACTTCTTTTTGCCCATTATTTCAAACCTATCCTCCTCACACCCTAGTGTCACCAGAAACATGCCGTCCCTCCCTTCCATCTTTCTTCCTACTCTCTTCACCCCTTCAACCCTCACTTGACCTCCTATTTCTCTCATCAGATTCCTAATCTCTTGCTCCCCCGTATCACTGTTCACTTTCAGTCCCTTGATTATCACATTCTTTTTCCTCTTTGATCTTTGCTCTCCTTCTATTCGTCTTTCGATCTGTGTTAACCTACTGCGTAGCCTCTCATTTTCTACATGCAGGCTCACCCCACCTTCTCTTGCGTTCTAACCACCTGTTATCTCACTCCTACCTTCTTTAGCGTTTACTTCTAATTTACTTACTCTCTCTTCTATTACTTTTATCTCCCTTTTCCTACTTTCCTCATATTCTCTCTGCTGATTTTCTATACATTCCATTTTTTCCCAAACTTTCTCTTTTTTGCCTTTCCATACTTCTTCCCACTCTTCCCATTTTTTTCTTATTTTTTGTACCTCCTCCTTGAGCTCCCCCCCTTGCCTTTTCATATCCTCCAGTATCCCACATGTCTCCTCTCTAAATCCTAAAAACATTTCTTGGATCTTTGACAGCAAGATACCCTCACCCTTCTCTCTTTCCGGTGTTTTACTTTTTATCTTTTTCTTCATATTTTTACTCCCCTCTAACTCTTCATTCCCCTCTTCTCTTTTTCTTTTTTCTTCTACTGACTTTTCCCCTCCACTAATAACTCCCTCGCTGCTCGTCGCACTCATCCGTTTTTGCCAGTCGTCCAAAAACCGGGTCGAACCTAAGCTGTGAGAGCGCTGTGCAGCTCGGTTGACTCTTTGCAAGTTCGTGGGTCTGCCTCGCCTATTACCCGACTCCCGGCCTGTTGTGATTGCCTCGGTTCCCTCACTCCTAACCGGCGTCACGTATCGTTCGTCCCCACTACTTTCACAGCTTTCCTCTATGCCCGCCTTATCCCTTCTCTCTCTTACTTCACGCGAGTCCTCCCTCGACCCGTCATTCTCGCTTGCAGTGCTCATCTGCTGCCCTCTGACTGGACTCCGTGTTACCGGCATCCTTCTTATCTACTGAGCAAGATCTAAAAACAACACGTCACTTCCTTCCCGCCTAAATTTTCACGAAAACCAACCTAACCTCAAAATCGACCCTTATTTTTCACTTTTGCCACCACACTCACCCTTTCATCCACCCCCTTCAATCTCACTCAACCTCTCACCCCTACCTTCTTTACTCACCACAAATTCACCACGCTCACTTCACTTTCCCTTTCTTAATAACCAAAAAACTACAGCACCAAAAAACAACGTCACTCTACTATCGTTACCGGAAACGGAAGCCAATTCACGGATAATGAAATTCCCGAAAGTATATAATATTACCGAATTTGAAAATTTCCGACAGAAAATTGCCGAATTATAAAATATCCGAACTAGAAAATTCCGGAATTTAAACAATTTTAAGAATTGCTGTTCATTAAATATTATTTACTTATAACAAATACAATAATAAAGTCAGTCATCCACTCATCCATTTCGGAATTTTTTCAGTCTTCCCATACTTTTAAACCTTCTCTTAAAATGATATAATTTAAAAAAATAAAAAGTCAAAATTTAATCACGAAATCATCAAAAGTATCAAATTTCTTTTAAATTATTTGAGATCATTTCAAATAATTTTTGAAATTTTTTTCGAAACTTTTAAATATCTTTTAAAGTGATTCCCATAATTCTAAAATGTTTTGTAAATCCTAAAAAAATGGCCTCGAAAGTTTTCAGATTTTCTTTGAAATATTGTAAATCTTTCAAAATATTTTGAAATATTTTAAAACATTCTCTTAAAGTTGTGTACTTTTTCGAAATAAAAACTAATTTTAATTCTTCCCGAATGAAAAATTTAAAAAATAAAAAAATTGTAATTGTAACATTCATCGTTTAAATTTATCACTCTGAAATTGTGATAATTCAGTTTCGAATTGTTTAATATTGAAAATTGCTCTGTTTTTTTTTTAAATTTAATAATTCCAAATTGAATGGGTTAAAAATGAAATATTTTATACTGAAAGAATACTTGAATAAGATTTTGAAATTGAATAAAGGCGTTTATTTATGAGTCTATTAATTTGAAGTGATTTTTAAATTGAACATTGTTTATGAAGAGTCAATCGAAAGTTTACATTTGTGTGATTAATAAGGCATTATAATTAAATTAATTCAAATTTTTATGTTAAAATATGTAAATGATGTAATTTTGAACAGATCCAGAATCGTCTTGTAAAATCAATTACTGTTCAATTTTGATTACGCGAACTACAGTTCAGTTTTTAAAAGCATGACTTAATTTATATTGACAGCTGATCAGTTTTGAAAGTTTTATTTTTTTATTTTTCGGTTATATTAATTTTTATTTTATTAATTTTTCTGTTTCAACTTCCGGGACAATCATTTTTTCATTTAAAGATTCTCTAAAAATCTCGTTGGTAATTTTTTATTTTAAGAAATGTATGTAAAAATTATGCTATTTTTATTTTTATGAAAAATATTTTTCTTTAATAAAATTATTATAATAAAAGCGTTTCGAAGAGATTTTTTTTAAGCTTTCGAGGAATAAAATATATATTTACAGGTCGACCAAGGTTAATTTTCTTTACAAAATTTGGCTTACATCTGATTTTTTTTCAGTTCTTTTCACTATAGTACAATAATTTAGATTTGTATCTTTGGGCGAAGAAATCCGTTCTATAGTTTGACAAATATTCTTCATGCATCAATATGTTGTACAGAAAATTATCTTGAGTGACCTTCAAGTATTATTTTGAAAACGTGAGTGCCAGAGCGCAATCAGAAACAATAATAGAGTCAATTTATTCAGAAACAAGCACTTTGAACAAAATTGACATTGAGCGAACATGAAATATATGTTTTTTAATTTTGACAAAAATCAGGTGTTATTTTCTCACAAAAAAGATCGTGGGGGTGCCAAATTATTAAAAAATAAATAAAACTTGGGAAAGCACCCTTTTAAAGAGCTTTTGAAACTAAACATTTGATCAGTTCTTTCAAGCACTCCTAATTTTCAATAGTCCTACTTTCAAATTTATCTGAAGTTATACGATTTTAGTCGTTCTCAAATAATGGTTCAAGTATTAAAAGACGTACATCTAAAATTATCGAACACTTTCAATTAAAAAATTCTTGCTTATTTAAATAGCTTTAAATTTCCAATTATTCAATATACTGAATACTACAAATTTAAAATGTCTCAACTATTAAGGCAATTAATATTTTTGAAATTGCGATTAACCCTTTAAAAAACAGCGTAATATAAAAAACACCTTTCTTTGTCAAATCCCGGGTGCATATACATTTTTTATTTTTTGAACTTATACGAAAAAAATATTTAGCAATTTCTTCCGTAAAAGACTGAGTTTTGTAGGTGTTTTGTAGACTAAATAACACTTTCTTTTATTACGAAATCACAACCAAAATAACAAAATTAGATATTATAACTTCGCTGCTTTTAACTTCTTTCTTCTCTAAAACCCAGGAATACAAATTGGATATACAGCGAACTATTTAATTTTGGTATTTAATGAGATTATCTTTATAAATTGTGTTTTCAAAAATTTTCATATAATACATTTTTTTAAATAAATAATGTAGGAAAAAATCGACAAGATCCAGGACTCGAAATTATAGTTACAGCAAATTTTCTGTACTTCTAGGGACGACTGAAATATTCCGAAAATCAAATTCCCGACTCTGTGAAACACCCGAATAATACGATTCCCGAACAGTTCATAATATTATTGAATCTGAAAATTCCCAAATTAAAAATACAATAATAAATATTTTTATTAAAGAAATTTTTGTTTAAAATTTAGTTTAAAAAATTATTGTTTGAATTTCAAATTAAAATAATTCTACGAAAATTGTATAAACAAACAATTGTAAAAACACGTGCGCCTCAATTGGAAAAAAATTTCTCTCAACATTTTCTTCAAATCTAATAACATTTTCCAAATAAACTTTGTGGAATTCAAATCAGCACTAATTTATGTCGAAGTTTCTTTTTAATTTTTTTTGTTTTACTCGAAAATTCGATTTTAGAGAAATTTTTTTTGTAATTTTTAAGAAACAATAGAAAAGTTTTTTCTTTTGTATAAATATTAGATTAATTTAATTTAAAAAAATATTAAAGAAAAATTTTTTCAGCACTGGTTTATAGTTTATCTCGAAATTTCTTTTTAGTGTTTTAAAAATAAAAATTCGATTTTAGAGCAAAGGTTTTTTATAATTTTTTAAAGTGACTATATGTACAGAAAACCTGTCTCCGTCTTCAAATCTGGAAAAATTCTATATATTCTTAAATGCACTTAAATTTCGGTTCAGTCTAGTAATAAAAATTAAACTTTAAAGTACAAAAAATTATAATTCAAAAAATCATACCTATCATTCATAGAAAAACATGAACGTATTCGAAATTATACTATTTAAAAAATATAAACATAATTATCTTTTGAGAGTATTACTCTCAGAATCCAGTTTACTTATTACAATCATATCAGTGCTTCTGTCATTATGAATTTTTCATTATTTTTTCCAAATAGGTGTTTTTGGTGTGCCTATACTTTGCGCTATTCATTATTATATTCGTAAGTGCAGTGTTTCTGAGGCAATACATGTCAAACTTTTCTAACCTTAAAAAATCTTTCTACTGCTTTACCGTCATATTTGAAGAAGAACGAGAAAATCAGCGCTCAACTTCGTAGTACGATGAGGACAGCACCTCGATATGGCAGAAAATGTGATGTTCTATATATATAGTTCCCCCACTCTGACAACCCGTGCCGCATCTAGGCTTAATGTTAAAGTAATATGGGATTATAATTAATGAAAGAAGCAAAACAAATATGTAAACTGTTAAAACTATAATAATACGTTAAAATTTACGTTAAATGATCATGCCGTTATTGTAACAATTTTATTTTTCAGCTTTAAAAAATAAAAAATAAACAAAGTGGTTGTAATTGAAGTCGGGCACCTGCCCGACTGAATGAATAGAACGAAAGAGAATAATGTCACTTTAAAGACGCAAAAGCTATTCGTTTTAATCGACTTAGAAAAATTTAATGGAAGTCTATTGGGAGGAATTAAAAAGTGGAGGAACGCAAAAGAAAGAATAGAAAGAAAGAGAATAATGTCACTTTCAAGGCGCAAAAGCTATTCCTTTTAATCGACTCAGAAAAATGTAATGGAAGCGTATTGGGAGAGAAATTTTTGACATTTGAGAGACGCGTCTTCTTACAACGGCCCGTTCAGTTAGACTGGCATCATCATTGTCATGTGACACGTGTGTCTGTTGGAGAAATAGAAAAAAGGGACAGATTAGAAGGAATTAAAATTTCCAAACTTATGTTGCACACGGAGGAGAAGAAACCATGTAAGTACACCCATTTTGTGGACGAATTAGAAAGAATTAAATTAATCGAAAATACATCATGTGAGTATGGAATTAAAAATAACCATGAGACGTGTGTCTAGTGCTCGCATTAAGAGGAATTAAAAAAATGGAAAATATTTTCGCCTGCATGGAACTCAACACAACTGGCAATCGTTAAGGAAATAGAAAATAATTGATTTCGGAGATAAACCTATTCTTTCGTTGGGCACTTCTTCCGATGGAAAATTAGCACATTCAAAAAAATTAAATAATGCACA